>QLPE01000871.1:21179-33111 GCA_003314125.1 Hygrophorus russula | reverse complement strand
TCTGTCTTAACCATGTTACCTGTCTTAATCAATAAAATTAAGACAGTTAAGACAAGTAAGTGGATCCATGTTTTCCTGATGGAGATTGTAGATGATTGTGTTAAACCTTTGTGATATAGTGGTAATAAGCTATGGCAATGTATAAAGTTTGGTTAGGTCAGCTGCTTGGTTCAATTCCAAAAGTGTGTTTTTATCTATCTTAACCAGAATATATATATGTTGAATTCATGAAGTGGATGATTTTATCAACATGTCAATTAAAAATAATCAGAAATGTGGATTTTCAACTACTTTTCAGTCTTAATTCATAGTATTATTGAGAGAATGTTGTAAATTAACAACTAGAAGTTCTACAGTTAAGTCCTGAAATTCTCAACAACAGCTGACAAATTACATTGTACACAGCAAGAAGGGAGCAAGTCTCGACACAGGAGTTCCAAGTAGCGGTTGCCGAGAAACGGAACTAGCCACCTAGAATCATATTATGTTCGGCGGGAGGAACAGGACGCAAGAAGACCGGCCAAGGAGACAGGGCCTAACCGTGACCGGCCACAGAAGCGATAGAATCGATAATCTGACTCATGTCTGGAAAGCTGAGTCTCGCGGTGAAGATTATACAGGAATTTCCGCACCTTGGCACGCTTCCTTAGTACGAGCCATCCCTTTTATCTGGCCTTTTTCTGTTTCTTTTGTACCCTCGATGTTAACGACAAGGCGTTGTTTCGTAAGAACCTAGAATCAAGTAACCGATACCCGATGCCAGCAAGGGCACAATGTACGCACGGCCATAGCTTCTCGTTCTTTTTGGATCTGCAGCAAAAGGGTACGGATCTCGTCTTCTACAGTGGCGTATTCAAGCACAAATTTCGCAAAAGCTCCGTCCCTAATGAGTATGCAAGTAGTTAGGTCTATATGATTGTTAAAACGTTCAACGGGACTCGCATGTCAAGCAATGTTGTTTTGGCTATTTCTAAGGCCGCCGATGACTGGTGACGAAAGGCATATAAGGTACGTAAAATGCGAACGAAAATACTTCCACGTACCATGTCCTGAAGTTCCTTTGTAGCAACCTGGATGAATTCCTCACCCTTCTCTTTCCTTCTCCTCTCCAAAGCCGCTGTAATGGTCAATGAGATAAAACCGATCATGGTGAGATATGTTTACACTTCATTGTTTCTTCGAGAACTATTATCCTGTGATAACAAACGTAAGATAACTGACGAGTAGTCCGTTTGAAAGCGCGCAACCTAATGTCCTCACTGCTCTTCCAATGCTGGGACAACGGGAATAACTGGCCAACGTCAATTTTAGCCTTGCCCTTCCGACGACGAGTGGTCATGACGATACCACGCGTGTCACGTGCCTCAGGCAAACAGAATTGCAGACATTACGTATATGGCCCTCTTTACTCATGATTTGCGTCAATATCCTCATAATAATACCCGATTTGTCTACCTTCTGTCGGTCAATCTCTGCGATTTTCAGTACCACAATGACATTAAACTTGTCAGAATGCCACTTCAACGCCTCCAACCGTGCCTTGTCTCGAGGACTCTTCCCTTCGACACCCTTCCGGAGGGAGTGAAGAATAAAGTCTCGTACCCGTTCGTAGGCGATATCGACGGAAACCATGGGCTTAGGTTCAAGAATGGCCCATGGAAATTTCTCAAAGGTGATATCATCAACAGATGGGCCAGCCCGCAGATAAGCCCACTTCCCATCATAATCCGCAAATTGATCATCAATCTCCGTCTTTGACGCAAGCGTTCGCTCCATGTTGGGTTGAGCTTGAGGTCTCTCCGCTTCCAATCGAGTTGCACGCTCACGTGCTTGACGGCACTCTTCCCCCAACCGGGCCGCACGTTCTCGTTCCCGACGCTGCTTCTCCTCCAATCTAGCCGCGCGTTCTCGCTCCTGATGACGCTCCTCCTCCAATCGGTCTGCGCGTTTTCGTTCTTGACGTTGCTGCTCCTCCAATCTGGCCATACATTCTCGTTCCAAACGTCGCCGTTCATCCTGTTCGGCTTCCCCCCCTTATCCTGGCGTCTTCTTAGAGTTTCTTTATATGTTCATGACGTTCATTCTCCTGCCTCTCACGCAGAGCCTTCTGTTTTTTTTTTTTTCCCAAGGCACATTTTTTGCTTGAGAAGCTTTCTCTGCTTAAGCTCGGAAGCCTCGTTCTCGACCTGTTGCTTGGCAGTGGCATCCCTCTCCATCTGTGTCTGGACCTTGCTCGCGGTCCTTTTGGCATTGTGGGTAGCGGCCTCCCGGGCAGCGAACAGTTCAGTGCGGAGGGCGCGGTTCATATTCAAGGCGGCCATTTGTTCAACAGTATTTTGTCTTCGGCACTGGGCGTGTCAGAGCCGATTGTCTGGAAAATTTATTTGTCGAGCTGGTTGAGCTAACCACGGGCTTCGGACGGCATCTGTTGACCCTCGACCCTGGAATAGTGTCGTCTGAGGGGTCGAGGCCGCCTGCAGCCAAAACCCGAGAAAGGTCTGAGCTTAGAATCAAATTTCAATTTAGCATCGAGATTTAACTGTTTATGACCGTAGTCGTGGCGTTCACGCGAAGGCAGTAGCATTCACAGAGGGGGAGGATCTGTTTTGAAAGTAGTAGGCCCAGTAAATGGGGGAAATTGTTGAGGGGGTGGCGTCCATGGAGAGGGAGAATCTGGTTTAAAAGTAGGTCAAGTAACTGGAGGAGGTTGTTGGGGCCGCAGGTCGATAAGGCTCCTTGGTGACTTGCCGAAATATTGGCTGCAGCGGCGAAACGATTGCTAAACGACATCGGAACGTGGTATCGCGATGGGTCCCTGAAAATGTCTTCATGTCGCGAGGTCGACGGCGGAATACATGGGTGGGTTTTTCTAGGGAACACTTGAGTTTTGGATGGTGGTTGTTATGGTTGTTGAAAAACCAAAATTGCAGGGCGTACGGTACCATTCATAATATTTTTGTACCATTTCAACGTCCGACATTCATTGTGTACCAGAATTGATCAAGAGACCGAACGTGGGTGTGGCCAACAATGGAGAGTTGCTCGATGGACGGGCCACACCAGCCTCGAGGGAATAATCAAATTGCAGGTGTACTTCGCTTTTATTAGATTCACAAGGGAAGCGAAAACTGGAGACTACGTATTGGAAAATCCCTCGAAGTGGATGAAGCGCCCTCTGACTTTGAAGAACGGAGTTACGACGCAAGTCATGTCCGGAACATTAGCGCCTGGACCATAAAAAAGGGAATCACACTATGCACGGGCCAGATAGTCCCGTATTAACAATGGAAGGTCTCCACAAGGATCAAAGCAACTGAAGAGAAATATTTATATAGTTCCGCAAAACCACCACAATAAAGCAAAAATTCACCCTCTCCAAACATCCATCTCTAACTCATTCCTCCTTATAACTATCATGCCTTTGACACGAAGTGCTGCCAGGAAAGCACAAGCACAAGAAGCTGAGGGCCATCGATTAGAGCCATCCTACCCTGAGAAAACTATTGTCATGGTCTCTCCTTCCGACACTCATACTAGGCCACCATCCACCGTAGTAAAAATCGAATATGATCTAAATCCTTCTCTCCAACTGTCGTCGCCCACTTCTACATCCTCCATTGGAACCATCGACGCCGGATACATTACTCCTGCACCCCAGGGCTCGTTCGACGCCGGCTCAGTCATCAAGACACCGAAGAGGCTTATGCGCCAATCAGAACGTATCGGGCCCTACGGAATACATAAACAGTATCAGGTGTCTAAGGTGTTTATAGCCGGTAATGGACAGGCTGCCGTATCACCCATGCGGGTCCCGAGATCCCAGCTGCATCCCCTGGTGGGTCAAGAGGAAGGTAATAGCCCTTCACAAAGCGCAAGGTTCGCGTGGGAGGAAAATGGGAGGCATCACCGACTCGCGCCGGATGGCACCATTCTCAATATTGAAGGGCACAGCTCTCCTGTCCAAAGGAAACTCGCCAATAATTCTCCTGGCCTCGGGCCTGAGGGTACGGAGCTCCTGGATGTGGACGGCATATCACCCCATCCAAGGGTGGACCAAGAGGAAAATCATGGCTTTTTAAAACACGCAAGGTTGATGAGCGGGGCCAATGGGAGACGTTCCAGATTCGCGCCGGGAACCATGTTTAATATCGAAGGGACCAGCTCTCCTGTTCGAAATAAACTCGTCAATAATTCCCCTCGTCTTGGGCCCGAGGGCACGGAACTCCTGGATGACGTGGACGGTACATCTTCCCGTCCAAGAGTCTTCAGAACTCGGCACAGGAAACAACTTGGGCCTGAAGGCACAGAGATTATTCAATGAGTGCGTATGTACATCATGATGTACACACCAGATTTGAGATTATTGTGGATAAAAAATTGGCATTCTTAGACAAATGTTGTTGAAATAAGTAACCACTAAATATGAATGCCTCAGCTTTGTCAAGATTTATTTGATGCTAAGTACCTAAATACAAACTATGAAGTATCAGTTAATGTTAATAAACAGAATTTACAGCAGGTAGGCTCACTGCCTCAGCTTCATCAAGAAGATGAGGCAAGTTCTATGAAATTCCCTTGGCTTATATGAAGTGTGGCTGTCAACATACATAAAAGAAACTGAATAAAAATAGTATATATGCTCAAAATATTCCAACACTCCCCCTCAAGCAGACACCAGTCCAATTTTCATTTGAAAATAAGTGAATTTTGGCAATGCAAGTGGTTTAGTGAAGATATCAGCAATGTTTTTTCAGTTGAGACATAGGTCAACTCAGTGTGACGATTGTCAACAGCCTACTGAATGAAGTGGTATCATATGTTGATATGTTTCATCATAGGTCTTGTCAGGGAAACCCCGTTGCGAAGGCCTTTCAGACGCTGCGAAACCCTTTGCAGTACCTCAGGGTACTTCACAGTACTTTCGCACCCGCTCACGCCCCTTTATGACACTCCCCATTGTCCATAGTACATTAGCTCATCCCCCATTGTCCTCTTAAGCGCATTGTGATAGACTAGTATATATACTCAACCTGGTGAGGAGATCCCTTAGGTTTTTCTCTTTGGATCTCCCTCACCAGGTAAGCCCCCTTTGTACTACTACCCCTTGCATATATATTTATCTTTGGATCTCCCTCACTAGCCCTGTGAATCATTTTTGCTTTTAGCTAAACACTTCGTAGCGCTGTTAAAGGTCGCCCTTACAGGTCTTTGGTTGTGTTGAGATAGGATATGATATGTTTTAATGCCTGCCAGTGAATCTTGCCTGGATCTTTAATGAATTAAGCAAGCACTCCAATTTGAAACAGAGCATCTGGCCTGGAGATCATGACCAGCCATAATGCATGTCTTATAGCTTGAACATATGGTATTTTTGTCATTTCTATCTGTTGCTCAGGGGTTGAAGAGGCTTGTTCTTTGGATAAGACTTGTCTGGGTTGTGCTGGTAGATACACTGGCTTCACATCATGTAGGTTGAGTTTCCAAGCCATAGTATTACAAATTGGCAGGGCCTGTAGAAAGAATACAGTTACCCATCCGCTTGATAGACATAGGACGACTTGCTATTACTTAATAATAGTACAAACTAAGTAATACTACTGACTAATCAGTTCTCATAAGTCAGTATGGATTGAATACTCCAAATATTCCAACATATCCCCTCAAGCCATGCTGGCTTATTCTACACCCCCTTAAGTCAAACACTGACCATTTCTTCCAATTTACTCTCCATGTTCAGCAGTGTTCACACTTGCTCCCAATTTTGGGCAGTCAGAGGTGTTACACTTAACGGTTTTCATAAACTCCCCTCTTTGGCAATGGTTGAGTCTTGCTAGGCAGTCTTTGGTAGTTGATGAGGCTGATGTACATATAGAGTGGTGGTGGTGGCATATTTGTGTGTCATCGATCATAGTTTAATCGTCATTGCAGACACCTTGGCACTATGATCTGTGCGTTTAGGGAATGAATGATAGTTTTAAGTCATTGCGGACATTTGGTATATGTCGTCTTGTGTATTGACACATTTCTGCATTGTATGTATTTGCACCAGCATTGAATGGTGTATACGTGCATGCATTTGTCTAGATATGCTGTGGGCATGGATGGAGCACTGTTGTCGAGTGCCCCCATCCTCTGTGATGCTGTTCCTCTTCGTCCTGCTATGTGTGCCAGTCCATTGACTGGTGACCGCACTGATGAGGTGGTGCGTTGAGGTCCAGGGCGGGTAATGATCCCATCACCCCCTTGACCCAAAGCCTGATGGCTTGATGCCTGCCATGCTGGTACATCCATGTGGGTGTTCTGCTGGCTATGAGCCTAAATGCTCAGGCCGCATGCCCTCGTGTTGGTGTCCCGCATCTGTGGGTACAATGCTGGGCATGGATGATGTGCTTTCCTGCAATACCTGTAGTACTCATTGTGCCATCATTTCTGGTGTCCATCCTCTTGTGCCCATCCTCCTTGTTTATGTCATGCACTGGTCCATTGACTTGCATTCGTGTTGATGAGGTATTGGTGTCGAGAAGTCTGGGGGCAGGCGATTTCTCACCCCCTTGTTCCAGACATTGGGTTGGGTGTGACATTATGCCAGGCTTGCATGTGCACCTGGTATTGTCCTGTTATGCGATTGGGCTGCATACCAGACATCTGTACATCCCTGGGTGTTGTTGCATGCAGTACTCCCTCAGAGCTTGCACTAGGTGTCACCTCACCTCTTTTCCTTTATCTCTTTGCTATCCTCCTCCTTCTCCTCTCTTGCTCTTTCTTGTACAATCTTGCGATAACATTCAGGTTGTCATCCTGACCTCACCCCCTCGGCCTGGACATCAATCTTGTGGCACTTACAGTTGCCATTGCATCCTCACTGTGTCTGGCCGCTTTTGCCCTTGGATGGTCCACAAAGATGCTTGGGTCATGATTTGGCATTGCCTTCACCCCCTTGAGCCGAGCATGGTCGGTTGCATGGTTGTATGTGTGATTATTGGGGCTTGCATTGTCCAGATTGAATGTGTGGTGGTTGAGAACGAATGCAGGTGGTTTTTGCTATGTCATCATTTTGGTTAGTGAGTGGAGGGTTTGTAGGTAGAAATAAAATGAGTGATAAGTGTTTTTAAGATGAATGACAAATGATTTTGAGTTTATACATTTGTGTGCTTGTCTGTGATGCCTTGGATGGGTCA
Organism: Hygrophorus russula; assembly: GCA_003314125.1. Lineage (NCBI taxonomy): Eukaryota > Fungi > Basidiomycota > Agaricomycetes > Agaricales > Hygrophoraceae > Hygrophorus > Hygrophorus russula. The sequence goes on along the minus strand of QLPE01000871.1, from coordinate 25,933 downwards.
TTTATGATAGTAACATGGTGTAAAGGTTCCTCTCGGTTCTAGGCTTGGAAGACATCAACATCAAGCATTCTCATCTTCAGTGGACAACCACATTGACTCCGATACATCCCAATCATGTGACACAGTTCTCTGTACTGTCGGTACCCAATGTGATCCTGATGACTGGCTCACAGTGATCTGCTCAATGTAACCTAATACAGAAGTCAACCACTAACTCTGCACCTCACAACCATCGGCTACCTGAACATCAACGGATCAATCCAATGACCCTGTCCAAGTACACTGGACCTGCAAAATGACAATACAACCTCCGTATAATCACATCCAGCCAAGATCCCGAGACAAATGACAGGATGCCTTTAGTTAGGATGGACCCGAGGATCTGGTACGTTACAAATGCAATACTTCGGAATTATCCTGCCTGATCAAGACTACCTATAACTGGCCACTCATCCTACCAATGGTTCATAAAGCCTCATCAACATACTATTCTGTCCTCTCTCAAGTTTCCCTGTTAGTTTATATTTCTTCTATTTATCCCCTTTCTACCATTGTCTTTGTTCTATTTTCCATCCCTTTCTTCCCATCTCTATGCTCCCAGTAGTATATAAACCTCTGTAAATAACAGAATTAAAAAAAAAAAGAGTTAGTTTTCCCTCGCAGTTTTCCTTTAGTTTCCCCAGATCATATAAGTTCTATTCCAAGCCACAGAAGACATCCCCACTTGCTTTCCCTATGCTTTCCCTCTCTATCAACATTCACATTCCCTACTCTCACCGCTACCATCAGACATACCTGACACAATCCAACCCGACACAGACCTAACTCGGTGTCCGAATGCACCCCCACCATCGCCCTCAGACTTACTTCCTGTTCACTGTCTGACCAATGGAAACGTATTGGAACTGTCCGATATAGACAAAGTTCATTCTCACGTATCTTCCTCTCATTGCTGACTACCTTTGTCTCTGTCCATTAAAACACACTCCCTCACCCCCTTAGATCTCACACTTGATCCTGAGTAAAAGCCTTTCAACAAAACAAGAGTTCTCGTTCCACAATGACAGCAACCATCACATCTGGAGCCCACCACGAGGGGGTATTTAAGGACAAGATCAGAAAGATCTCATCAGCTATCACCACAACCTGTAACCTGCAATCTGCAAGAAGAAGTAAACTTGTCAATCCATGATCCGATAACAGGAGACTACACCTGATCTGACTCCGACAGTATATCAAGCTGACCTGAACAAGATCAGTCCAGACAGTTAACACCATCCACAACATTCTCCAATGTCTCACAAATATCACTTCCATCTAATCTCTTCTCAATTACAGTCAGTAACATGTCACACGCAGGCCCTTCCAACCTCCTGACCGGAGCTCTGGCAACGCCCGTTGATCCACCGACACGACCCGCAACACCTGCCCTGGCAGACAGATGCAGCCTCAACTTCAGACCAATGTATCAGCAAGGACAACCAATGCCACCCGCTGACCCACGAATGCACCACCAGCCACCTGCTACATTCACTGTTGCAGCTAAAATGATGCCCACACAATGACATTCTATGGCCCCTTCATTCGATGGAGACCTGCTAAACCTCTGACAGTTCCTTGACGAAATTGACTCGCTAGCAACCGAGATCAACCTCAAGGATGTTGACAAGATCAGGTACACCCTGTGGTACGCTCAGCAGGAAGACTATGAACTGTGGATGACCCTTCCCGAAGTAAAGGGCAAGAATTTCCAGGCATTCCGACAAGCGATAACAGCTCTATATCCCAGTGCGGATGATGATTGCAGGTATGCAGAAAGTGACCTCCACTGACTAGTCAATGTCCATTTTGATCACTGGATTGAGACGTGAGCAGAACTCGGCTACTATTATCAGGAGTTCCGATGACTGGCAATATTCCTAATCAATAGGGGACGCCTCTCCTCCATTGAGTGAGACAAAATGTTCATGGATGGATTCAGACAGCCTCTCCGAGGACTTATCAAGCAGCATCTCCAATACATGAAGCCGACACACTTTCCCGATGATCCATATGACTGGCAAGATGTCCACAACAGCGCATACTTCCTGCTCTTGGGAACACTGTCCACATACCCTCCAAACACAGTTCCAAGGATTCCGCAGATAACATCGCAAACAACCATGCAAGTTCCAACAATGGCGATCGCTTCCCTACCAATGACGACAATCACATATCAGCCACCAAATGTATATCAGCTTGCACAAATCCTGATGCAACCCGCAGCTCTGCCAGCCGTAAAGATAGAAGACCCGATGATTGAAGACATGTTCTGCAACCTGGAAACCAAGTTCGAAAGCAAGATCAATGCAATCTTCCAGGCAATCAACTGGCCCTGATATGCACCTCTGCCTCCCCCTGTGACCAGTACATATACACCTTCATTCCCAACAAGCAATGCAACTGCACCTCCACCACCCCCTCGAACTGGATCAGCCCTGCCCTTGGGATGCTTCTTTGACGGATGTTCTCTATGCATCAGGGATTGTCTAGCAGCACAGGAATACCTTAGCAAAGGCCTCTGCAAGCACGATGAGTATGGTTGCATGATTCTCCCTGACAACACCAGCATTCCTTGGTGGTGTATTGGAAACAACCTGAAGGAACGTATCAATCACTGGCACAGACACAACACAAGCATGTTACAAGGATCAGCACAGCCCGCACAAGCGGGCCCGACCCAGCAGCGCGACATCCCTCCTCACATGAGCCAGCTCCTTCTCAAAGTTGTTGAGAATTTCCAGAATGTCATCACCGAGACCAAAGACAACGATGAGGTCCTAGTCCATGCACTTCAAATGGCAATTGATCAGCAGAAAAAGAAAGTCAGGTTTGACAGAGTAGAAGTCCCACTCCGAAACAAAGGAAAAGACACCCCGGCAGTATCTAACGCACCATGGCCACCTCCCATTCCAGCACTGACTATTCTGAAACCATCCATGATCAACCTCCCACCACCAGCATCCAATAGCCCACAATACAAGTTCATCACCCCAGTTGAAGATCCCGCCATCATCAATCGCATCATCAATCATGCACTGGAAAGTACGGTCTCACTCTCACACAAAGAACTCCTGTCAATCTCTCCTGAAGTCTGAAAGCAATACAAGGACCTTATGATGACCCAACGTGCACCCGTAGCCAATATGTTCAAAGGAAACAGCCAAAGTGGAATCACGAATGTTGAGGAAGTCCACAATGCGGAAGTCCTTGTCAGCAAACATATGCACAAAGGACAGGCCCACAATGAGAACAGATTAATTGTTGGACACGACTCAGTTCCGCTCAGGGCAGTATTCCTGATGATTGAAGGAAAACTCAAGTGCGAATGCGTGCTTGATAATGGATCACAGATCATTGCGATGAAGGACACGGTTTGGGCAAAACTTGGCAACAATCTGCAAACGGACAAGGCTATCAGCATGGAAACAGCCAATGCAAGTGTATCCTCGACACAAGGGCGGCTCTGCAATGTGAAGTTCACCTTTGGAGACCTCAACATCTACTTGCAAGTACAGGTAATCCCGAATGTGCCATATGAGGTCCTACTCGGTTGACCTTTCTCTACGCTCACATCATGTATAACCCGCAATTTGCCTGACAGAGATCAACAAATCACCATAATCGACCCAAACAGCAGACAGACAGTTACAATCCTGACGTACGAACGAGTACAAAAACACACTAATCCGGATTTTTAGTAGTCGAGGAATTGGACCACTGACAAGACTCATATCAGATACAGCCCTTCATCACCAGCACCTCCGACAACGACTCTCCCAGTATACCTGATACCCCAGTTTCCCACTCCATTCTCCTGACATGTACAGTATCCAATGACCTCCTGACAGATTCTGACCATACCCTGCACTATCCACACCATCTGACAGAAACTGACGCCTGCGAAAGTGAAACCAACAGCGACAAAGACAGCCAAACCAAATCAAGCGAAGACGAAAAAGACGACGACAACAGTGCATCAGATATATCATTCACTGAAGAGTTTCCCAATCCCGATCCATTCAATATCTTCACAGCTGCAACATTAGCAGATGAGATGACACAACACCCGATGGTTTCAAGTTTCACACTAGTACCAGACCATACCCCAGTTTCCAGTTCCATTCTCCTGACATGTACAGTATCCGACAACTTCTCAACAGATTCTGACCGTATCCCGCACTTTCTGACAGAAACTGACACCCATGAAAGTGAAACCGACAGCGATGAAGATGACTGAACCAAATCAAGTGAAGATGAAAAAGACGACGATGACGACAGTGCATCCGATATATCATTCACTGAAGAGTTTCCTGACCCCAATCTGTTCAATATCTTCACAGCTGCAACATTAGCAGATGCAATGACGCAACACCCGACAGTCTCAAGTTTCACATTAGTGCTGGACCAGATGCAAATCCAACCAGACATTTCCAATTCTCAGATCCCTCCTGTTTCTCCATCTCCTGATTCCAGTTCTCATTTCTATGTTGCCAGTTCTATTCCTTCTCTTTCAGGTCTCCAACTCAACAACGACAACGAGTTTGTATTAGTACTCGACATAGACACCCGACTGGATCCTGATAACCCTTCAAAGCCAATTATTGATGTCCTTGTCACAGAAGCATATGAGGCAGAACCAGTGATATGCATCATACCAGTTCAGGCTCCGAATCACTCACTCTACCACTTTCAGACAGCACAGGTCCCTTGCG
>QLPE01000865.1:893-20642 GCA_003314125.1 Hygrophorus russula | reverse complement strand
TGAGTGTTTGCGACATAGCCTGAATTCAGTTTGGACTTTAGGTTCTCGGAATACTCAACCCACAGGCTCCACCAGAATGACAAATTGCTCGTTCACACCGTGGCTAATGTCGGCCCAAACGCGTATGTCTGTCACGATCGGCTTGCGCATTGCGCAATCTTGAGAGAATAAGCTGACGTCATCTCAATGTCAGGATAAGCTTGAAGTTTCATGAGTTCTTCAGTGGTCTTGATTCAGGGGACACCGGCCCGGCCTGCACGTTTGAAGGAATACTGCTACAAGGATAATTCGCGTGACAACAGAAAACAACTTCATCAAGGTAAGTATAGAGGATTGGAACGTACGGGAGAAAAGCTGATGCAACGGATATCGAGTATTCACATTTACTTTACAAAATAGCCTGATACCCTGAGAATTCCTTTTTCACGGCTGCCACGCGTTAGATGACTTCCTTGAACGAGAAACTTGGAGGTTTGGACAACTGAACACATACAATGAGTAACTTACAATACTATTGATGAAACGGACGCACGTCGGTATGGTCATGATCACTGACGTGATCGCTCGTGAGTTCTTTGGTGGTGTCGATTTTTATAGAAATATTTGCGGGACGCTGGAGGGGTAACCAAAATTATGTTGAGGATGCGATCCAGCCATAGTCGCTATCGTATCTGACTTCACCTTCGATGAAATTGTAGATTTCGGCAAATCTCGTAGGGAGAGCGACATATTGTCGCTGGTGGTGTTAACACCATCCGCAGCATTTCGGATCTTTTTGCGAGCGTTGAGAGTTGCAAGTAACGAGTTGGAATAAACTGTGTAAACGTGAGCCTCGATGTCGACATTCCAAGATTGCGGATACGTACGCCTCCCCAAGCAGAAATAGAAAGCAATGTAAAGGAACGTGTTTCCAGCCACGACGATCTAAGTAGGTTAATAAAAATAAACGATAGAACAGAACATGCGTGAACGTACAGAAATTAGAGATGCTATGGCACATAAGCTGGAAATAATATTAGAACTAAAGCTAGTGTTTTCAAGTGCATGTCACACCTGGTCAAGAAGCCGGTGTTGACGGAGAAAAGGATCTGGAACAGAAAGTAAGTTAAATGTCAGTTGCATTTATTCAAGAACAGCTTGCCAATCGGTTGATCATGGTATCTGATCTATAAAGGTGAATGAAATTTAAATGGGATAAGGGTTCAGACAACAAGTAACACACCTTTGAAAACCTGTACGTGAACGATGGAGCATGGTGCAAAGCGATGCAGCAATGAGGACGTCGCCAGCGGCCGCCAGTGCATTGACTGCAATCGAGAGGTCCTACAAACTATTGTTCAATTCTTGACCTCCTCGGAGTAAAGACTGGCCACCTTCAGAGTGGCCAATTGTCCATAGGTCCTCAGCTGCAACCTGGGATAAAACCCGCGTTCAGTCATACAGTGAACATGGGTCGGAGGTGTCACTTACGATTGGCTTGTGTATGCTATATTACGTATGACATAGATTTCCGATTAATCCACGTTGCAGAGGAAACAACCGACATACCAACAACGCATGCTATTTACAGTCATAAAGTATCAGTCACCAGACAAGTCGTGCACGGTCATGACGCACCAAATTCACCCAGGACAAGTAGAAGCTTATATAATGAAGAAGTAAGTATGTAGTAGTATATGTGATCGCACTGACGTACCACGGATCCGGTGAGCAAAATGTGATGGTTACTCACTACAGAACGGAATTAATCACCATATCGGCTCTGACTTAACACATGCTTACGTCGCCATACACGCATCGTTAAGAAGCTAACAATCACATCTCATGAAAATCATTTTGTCTGAATGGCCCAGTAGTCGCTTACCTTTGCACCAGCAATGCGGTCAAGCCCTACGACTCCATCTCAACGTCCGAAAATTGGCAACATATTCGATGACTTACGTTAAATAAAACTTCAACCTTGCGAGAGCATCTCGTTAGCTACGGTGCCGATCAGAGGAACGCCCCGGACCTACCAATAAACTCCTGTAGTGCACCGTGAAATAAGCTAACAGCTTTCGCACTCCATATTCACACCAACTTACCAGACCAAGTTATCAAGCATAAGGGGGTCATTGTAATTCGTAACGAGATAAGTATAAACTTGGGGGGTCATCAGACAGAAGAACATACACGCGACAATCAACGTACCTGTATGCGTGATCAACGCTTGATGAATTGTTTCAAAACATAAGACGGCAGCGACCTATAAAACGACACGTCGCAAAAATCTCTGCAGATGTAAATCTGGAAAATACGCACGAGAAGTTTGAGGCCCCAACGATCTTTTTGATGGGTGAAATAATACCACCCTTGAACTGCCGTGACTAAAATATATGCTACATGGTTAGATCATAGTCAATCGGAACGTTTTGTATTCGTACCTCCGTGCAATCTATACGAACGCAAAGACAGTTAGAACAATACCATTCAATCCTGATACACTCACGTTGCTGCCACGACAACGCCAAGGAACGCGGCCCCCATCCTGAAGTAAAAGTGAATGTTAGTCTAGGTAAAGAGCACTAGTGCGTCCGACGAACGTGTTGTCGAGGTGAGGTCCTGAGGCCATGTCTGCAATAAAGAGGAATGAACAAGAAAATGGTACAACGTCTGACTGTGAGGGAGGAATAACGAGTGCTGGTATGAAAAATTTGAGGGTTTAAACAAATATGTACCACACGCGAAAGAAGTAGGCATAATTCGGTAATCCGGTACACTTCAAGTAGTATCCTAGAATACATTTAGTCAAGTCACAGGATCCGCGCTCCACTAGAAGATGACAGCGGGAGTAGCAAGATAGAAGCGGATGAATTCACCCCGACTAGTTCACCACCATTGGTGGTGTACTTTTCGGCAATTACAACTGTATTGCGTTTCTCATTCCGAGAAAATCAATATCAAAACGGCATCAACGGAGAAAAGTGTGTGTAACCACGCTCGCGGTCTCGGTTGCTCACCTTTTTTTCGTCTAGCTTAGAAGGGAGTCCATTGTCGAAGTGCGCACAGAAGAAGTCAGGGCCGAGAGGCTTGAAGCAATGTAGCTACCATATTTGAGTAGCCCCTGTATACACGTGAGCACCGCGCAAATATTTTTGCCGTAAGGTCCCCACTTTCTCGAAGGTCCCCGTTCTGGAAAACTGTTTCGAGGTGCAGGTGTCATGCTGGCATTCAACTTCTCAGCCATCGTTTGTATTTCAGCGGTATGCACTACGTTGTCAACAGACACAGGGATGTCACCGATCTGCCGTACAAACGACGACAACCGGGCCAGATAGTCAGTATGAGAAGAACATCGAGGCCACTATGCACGCGCCTCGTGTTAGAGTCGTGCTACTGTAGTCATTGGCCATTGCTGTCGCGCACGCGCTGAGCAGGCGACGATCATCCACAACTTCTGTTAAAGTCCTTCGAAGACTTCCCCATTGCCAATTTCTCCGAAGGCGTCGAAACGTGCGGCAAGTCAAATTCGTTCCTGAACTCGCTACGTATGGAGCGTAGTAATGAGTTGTCTAGTAATATATCACTTACGATCCTGTCCACCAGAAAGCCCAAGATATTTCTATGAGTATAAGGTTACGAACATGACAACGAAATACCAACATGCCTGTGTCAGATAGGCTCGGCGCTCGGCGCTCACCCTGGTCCATAATAAACCAGACTAGTATTGACTTTACTAGTTTAAACTGATGCCCGGAGACTCCAACATTCCAGTACTTGGTAACGAACTTTACTGATCGAGTTGCAGATTCAGGACGGTTTGCAAAAATAAAAAAGGGCCTCCGGCGTCGCACACGCCCCAAATTTGAAAGCAAAGTCGTCATGAAAACGAAAGTATAATCAGGTCTTTAGTCGACGAGTGAGCCTAATGTCAATTTTGAAAACCACATTCCCCCACCTCATCCCAAATTACCCCCTTCTTTATCGCGACTACCACGGTGTGTCCAGGTGGTCGTCTACTCGCGGGGAACCGTAACCACCCTGTTCAGTAATGACGTAACTGATCTGCAAATTTGTGAAACATACCTAGTGTTTGTCGGCACGAAAACATTCGTGTTCCTTAAGACTGGTCGAACTGGGTTTAAAATCGGGTAATCCACGCTATGTTTCGACACGCCAAAATGGGTAGTCGCGTCCTCTGAAGATCTGAAGGTGCGTTGTACTGGAGAGCGGATGACTCGACTCGAGCCCAGCTGACGCGACCACCCACCCATTAGATGTTCACTTAAAGTCCTGAAAGGACATGGTCGACGTTGACCATTTGTCCAGCGAGGATATTGGCGCACTGAATGGAGATGAGCAAGCACATGGGTTGATAAGTACCTAGTACTTAACTCCCTTTGGATGACTGGGGACGATCTCCTGAGGCGGCTGAGATTGAGGCTCGGCACTTGTTCTGGCAAAATTGGCTCCCGTAGTTTGCTCATCGCCATTACTACACCTTTTATTTCCTCTGTAGTGTTCCAAGCATCGACATGTTCGTTACCCTCTTGAGCAAGGTCTGGTCTCGCTCAAGATGCTGGTTTGCCTTTGTTCGATGACCCACTGACCTGACCAAAAAAACATTAATCTTTTTAAGTTTACAAACACGTGGAGTCCATGTGCTTAATTATCAAATCGGTACAACGCTGCTTATGCTTACCGTTGTCAACTTGACTTGAGTCGGGCACCAAAAGCCAACCCGGTGTTTCGCGGCAACACTACGCGCCGAGCCTTGTGATGACAAAGCGAGAAGTACTACGTTTCAAAAATAACTGCACGTGTACTATCGCTAAAATCATGCTCTCAATTCACTTTGTATCTACCCAAGTCAAAATTTTATCGTGATATATGCATCGCGTACGGTAACGGTACTACTCATTATCCTACTACCACCGGGTAGTTACCCCATTTTTAGCATCGGCAGATCGGCTCTTTCAAAAGCAGTTAACCTTGCCCGCCACCTAAGTAATTCGTTTATGACTTAAAACCGAAGTCAGATAATCGCAGGCACTCCCTCAGTCGTTCTTCATTTTAGACATGGCCTCAGGACTTCACCTCGACAAAACGTTCGTTGGATGTGCTAGTACTCTATACCCAGTCTAATATTCCCCTCTTACTTCAGGATGGGGGCCGCGTTAATTGGCGTTGTCGTGGCAGCGACGTGAGTGTATCAGAATTTCAGAATTAAATGGCATTTTTCTAATCGTTTTTGTGTCCGCCCAGTTTGCACGGAAGTATGAATTCAAACCGTCCAAATTGACCATGATTTAACCATGTAACATATTGCAGTCACGGTAATTCAAGGGTGGTATTACTTCACTCATCAAAACGATCGTTGGCATTTCAAATTCATCGTGCGTATTCTCCGGATTTACATCTGCACAAATTTTGCAACATGTCGTTTTATAGGTCGCTGCCGTCTTATGTTGTGAAACAGTTCATCAAGTGTTGATCACGCATACAGGTGCGTCAATTGTCGCGTGTATGCTAGTCTGTCTGATGACCCCCCCCCCCCCCCCCAAGTTTATACTTATCTCGTTACGAATTTTAACAACCCCCTTATGCTTGGCAACGTAGTCTGGTAAGTTTGTGCGAATATGAAGTTTGAAGGCTGCTAACTTTCACGATTCTATTATAGGAGCATAGTGGTGGGTCCGGAACGTTCCTTTTATGCACGCCGTACCTAACGGGATATTCTCGCAAGGTCGAGGTTTTATTTAATGTAAGTCGTCGAGTATATTGCCAACTTTCGGACACTGAGACTCAGTCGTAGGGCTTGACTGCGTTGCTCGTGCAAAGGTAGGCGACCACTCTCAGTCATTCTCACAAAATGTTTTTCATGAGATGTGATCGTTAGTTTCTTGACGATGCGTGTATGGCGACGTAAGTATGTGTTGAGTCAGGCTTGATATGGTGTTTTATTTTATTTTCTAGTGAGTAACAAACACATTTTGCTCACCGGATCTGTGGTACGTCAGCGCGATCTCATCTACGACTAAATACTCACTCCCCTATTCTAAGTTTTTACTTGTCCTCGGTGAATTTGGTGAGTCATGACCATGAACTGCTTGTCTGGTGACTGATGATTTATAATTTCAATCAGCGTGTATTATTGGTATGTCGGTTGTTTCCTCTGCAATGTGGACTAGTCGGAAACCTATGTCACGCACAATTTAAGTATACACAAGCAAATCGTAAGTGACACCTCCGACCCGTGTGCACTGGTTGAATGGCTGAACGGGGTTTTTATTAGCTTGCAGATGAGGACCTATGAGCAGTTGGCTAGTCTGAAGGTAGCCAGTCTCGCAGTACTCTAAGGTCAAAAATTGAACAATAATTTAGGGCCTCTCGATTACAGTCAATGCATTAGCTGCCGCTGGCGATGTCCTCATTTCTGTTGCGCTTTGCACCACGCTCCATCTTTCACGTACGGGTTTTCAAAGGTGTGTTACTATTGTCTGAGTCCTTATCCCGCTTTTAAAATTGTATTCACCTTTATAGATCAGATACCATGATCAACCGATTGGCAAGCCGCTCTTCGATATACTGAACTGACATTTAACTTACCTGTTCCAGATCCTTGCCACCGTCAACACCGGTCTCTTGATTAGGTGCAACATTCGCTAGAAAATACTAGTTTTGGTTCTAATCTTGTTTTTAGCCTCTGTGCCATAGCATCTCTAATTTCTGTAAGCTTCACGCGCATTCTGTCCATCGATTGTTTTTTTATCAACTTGCCTAGATCGTCGTGGCTGGAAACACATTTCTTTATATCGCTTTCTATTTCTGCTTGGGGAGGCGTACGTGTATCCCAACTCTCGTATTACCAGCATCGATGCTTACGTTTACATAGTTTACGCCAACTCGTTACTCGCGACTCTCAATGCTCGAAAGGTGATTCAAAATGCCACGGATAATGTCAACGGCATTAGCGACAACATGTCACACTCCTTACGAGACTTACCAAAAACCACCATCTCATCGAAGGTGAAGTCAAACGCGATACAGAGTATGGTTAGATCGCATTCTCAACACAAAAAATTTTTGGTTATCACCAGCGCGCCGCAAATATTTCCATAAAAATTGACACTAGCAGAGAACTTACCTGCGACCAAGCTAGTGATCATGTCCATGCCGACGTACGTCACATTTCATTATTCTTATTGTATGTTACTTATCACCTGCTCGCCAAGTCGCCAAGTCTCTCGTTCAAGGAAGCCATTTAACGTGTGCTAGCTGTGAAAGGGAACTCGAGCCGTGTACAATTCAATTCAATTAATTATTTAAGATAAACACATTGCTAAGGTGAACGTTTGGTACGTAGCTTGAATTACTGATGGCGCATCCCCCTTGGTCCACAATATACTTGGAGGTGAAGGCGAAGGTGTCGACGTTGGCGTAGATACTCTCGGGAAGGAAGTTGTCGACTCCAGCGTTGGTATTGGACTGCTAGGCTCGGTGAGGCTTCGTGAGTCTTCCACGACATATCGCTCGGTGCAAAGTAATTTCGCGCAAGTGCAAATGGACATGAGAGCCAATAAAAATACGATATATAACGTTGGTGGTATAGGCCCACATGTTAACAAGCTTGTAAGACCTGCAGAGTCAGTGCAGACAGTCTGAAAAGTCGAAAACCGGTGTCTGAAGTGGTGTTTGACATCGAACGGAGCGCATTGAGTGCTCCACAGGACCTGAACGGTCCCGATTTAAAATCAAGACAAGGGAGGACAAATATAAAACGCGTACTATCACTTACGGCCCTGGTCACCAGAAAAACTGAGGGTATTTCTATGAATAAGGTTGCGAACATGGTAGCGAAATACATGTCAAATAGGCTCGACGCTCACCCTGGTCCGCAACAAACGAAACTAGTACTGACTTTACTAGTTCAAACTGATGTCCAGCGTGGACAAAGTACTTTCTGTTACTCGGAAGGGGTGAGATCTAGACCCGTTTCCAGAGCAATTTTTTTTACAGATTCTAAACCTCCCAGTGGAAGTAGTGCAAATATTTGTGAAACATACCTAGTGTTTCTCGGTATGAAAGCATTCATGCCCGATCCATTCTGATAGACTGGTCGAACTGGGCTTGAAATCAGGTACTCCGTGTTATGATTCGACCCAGTAGTCGTGTCCTCTGAAGGCGCATTATAAAGGGAATGACGCGACTCGACTCGGAGCCTACTAACTGACGTGACTGTGTTCACGTAAAGTCCTAAAAGGACATGATCGAGGTTGAACGTTGAACATCTACCCAGCGAGAATATTGGTCCACTGAATAGAGAGCAAACATATGAGTTGGCTTAGTAAGGACTTAACTCCCTTTGGATGTCCAACGACGATCCCACTGGCAAGCCTGAGTTCGACATTGCTGTACGGCACTTGGCGCCATGGCCCCGTAGATTATTCATCCATTACATATCTCTGTAGTGTGTTCCAAGCATCGGTAGGATCATTATCCTCTCGAGCAGCCCTGGTCTCAAGATGTTTGTTTGCCAAGCCCAAAAATAATTCAATTTTAAGTTCGATTATTATATAAACACGTGGTATCTGTTGCTTCTTTCGGCACCCCACAACGCTGCTTACACATGCAAAATTCAAAGCCTCAAATTTCCAAGTTGCCCCGTCAACTTGACAGTCCGAGTTGGGCACAAAGCTACCTAAAGTCAAACTGAGTTGATATTTTCCGGTTGCGAGCTTGGACGCGGCAACACGGCCTTTGCGATGAGGTTCCATCAAGAAGTACGTAAATGCATGTGTATTATTTTATCACTCTCAGGCTCAAAGCACTAAAAAGCACCCACCGAAGTCAAATTTTCATCCTGATACCCCGATACACGGTACTACTCATTATCCTACTAGTACCGAGTGATTACCCCATTTTGAAGCCTATCAGCGGATCGGCAAGTAGTCATTCACTATCTCAAACCCTGCACGCCGCAAAGAAATCCATTTGACTTAACACCGAAGTCGGATTCTCACCCAGATACACGACGTGTACGGTATCCCCTCAGTCGTTATACCCATTTCTTGTCCATTCCTTCTTCATTGCGAACATGGCCTCAGGACTTCACCTCGACAACACGTTTGTTGGACGCACTATGTTCTATACCTAGACTAATGTCAACTTTCTATTTCAGGATGGGGGCCGCGTTAATTGGCGTTGTCGTGGCAGCGACGTGAGTAGATCGATATCTCAGAATTAAATGGTCTCCAATCATAATTACGTCTGTCCAGTTTATACGGAAGTACGAATCCAGACTGTCCCGATTGACTGTAATCTAACTATGTAACATATTCTAGTCACGGTAGTTCAAGGGTTGTATTATTTCACCCATCAAGAAGATCGTTGGGGTCTCAAACTTCTCGTGCGTACTCTCCAGATTTATATCTGCATAGATTTTTGCGACATGTCGTTTTATAGGTCGCTGCCGTCTTGTGTTGTGAAACAGTTCATCAAGCGTTGATCACGCATACAGGTACGTCAATTGTCGTGTGTGTATGTTCGTCTGTCTAACGACCCTTAAGTTTATACTTATCTCGTTACGAATTTCGATAACCCCGTTATGCTTGGCAACGTAGTCTGGTAAGTCGACGTGAATATGGAATGCAAAAACTGCTTACATTTTTCACGATCTATGCTACAGGAGTGTAGTGGTAAGTCCGGAACGATCGACCGATACACACCGTACCTAACGAGATGCTCTCGCAAGGTCGAGGTTTTATTTAACGTAAGTCACCGAATATGTTCTTAATTTTCGGACGATGAGACGCAGTCGTAGGGCTTGACTGCGTTGCTGGTGCAAAGGTAAACGGCTATTGAGTCATTCTCACAAAATGATTTTCATGAGATGTGATTGTTAGTTTCTTAACGATGCGTGTATGGCGACGTAAGTATGTGTTAAGTCAGAGTCGATATGGCGATTAATTTCGCACTGTAGTGAGTGACAGACATATTTTGCTCACCGGATCTGTGGTACGTCAGTGCGATCACATACTACTACATGCTTACTTCCTCATTATAAGTTTTTACTTGTCCTCGGTGAATTTGGTGAGTCATGACCGTGCACGGCTTGTCTGGTGGCCAACATCTTATGATTTCGGATAGCATGTGTTATTGGTATGTCGGTTGTTTCCTCTGCAACGTGGATTGATCGGAAATCTATGTCATGCATAACTTAGTGTACACAAGCAAATCGTAAGTGACACCTTCGACCCGTGTCCACTGATTAACGCGGGTTCTATTCAGGATGCGGATGGCGACCTATTTGCAAGTTAGCACTCTGAAGGTGGTCGATCTTTACTCCAAGAAGGTAAAAAATTGAACAATAATTTAGGGTCTCTCGATTACAGTCAATGCACTAGCTGCCGCTGGCGATGTCCTCATTGCTACTGCGCTTTGCATCATGCTCCATCGCTCACGTACAGGTTCTGAAAGGTGTGTTAGTTATTGTCTGAACCCTTATCCCATTTTCAAAATTTTCATTCACCTTTATAGATCAGATACCATGATCAACCGATTGGCAAGTCGTTCATCGATATATTCAGCTGTTGTTTAATATACATCCTGTTCCAGATCATTTTCTCCGTTAACACGGGTTTCTTGACCAGGTGTGACATTCGCTGGGAAATACCAGTTATGATTCTAATATTATTTTCAGCCTATGTGCCATAGCATCTCTAATTTCCGTACGTTCACGCATGTTCTGTTCTATCGTTTATTTTATTGACCTACTTAGATCGTCGTGGCTGGAAACACGTTCCTTTACATTGCTTTCTATTTCTGCTTGGGGAGGCGTACGTATCCGCAATCTTGGAATGTCGACATCGAGGCTCACGTTTACATAGTTTATTCCAACTCGTTACTTGCAACTCTCAACGCTCGAAAGATGATCCGAAATGCTGCGATTGGCGTAAACACCAGTGACGATATGTCGCTTTCCTTACGAGAATTACCAAAAACCACCGTCTCACCGAAGGTGAAGTCAGATGTGATACCGACTGGATCGCATGCTCAACGTAATATTGATTACGTCTAGCGCGCGGCGAATATTTCCATAAAACTTGACACTAACAGGGAACACACGAGCGATCACGCCAGCGATCATGCCAGCGATCATGCCAGCGATCATGCCCATACCGACGTGCGTCCGTTTCATTATTCTTATTGTAGGTTACTTATTGCGTCTGTCCAGTTGCCCAAATCGCCAAGTCTCATGTTTAAGGAAGCCATTTAATATGTGCTGGTTGTGAAAAGGGAATTCTCAGAGTACCGGTTGTGTAAGGTAGTGTGTATGGAGGGTAATTCAATTTAGTTGAGTTACCGAACTCACTACCAAAACTTTTGAACGTTCGGTACAGTAGTTTGAATTACTGATAGTATCAGTCGTGTCCTAGGTCTGGATAACATGCCGGACTAAGTTCAACAAATCAAACGGCGACGAATTTGAAAACCCACAATCGTTGTGAAAAAGAAGTTGATTCGATAAGAATTCTTTGTAGTCGACAAGCGAGCTTAATGTCTGTCGGTTTAATTTCTAATCTCTCCCAGTTTCGAAAACTACATTCCCTGCCTCGTAAACACCTTCCTTACCATTATAATGTGATAATGTTACCATGGTGTATCCAGGTGGTATTCTGCTTGCGGGTAACCATCTAAGCCACTCTACCAGTGGACCTAGTCGTGTTCAGTGATGATGCAATATTTGTGAAACATACCTAGCACCTTTCGGCCTGAAATTCATCATTCCTTTAGACTGGAATGAATTGGTACTCTCCATCATTCTCAATTGTTTTCAAATGGTCGCGTCCTCTGAAGGGGAGAGAGAATGACACGACTACCTATTTGGGTGTTCACATAAAGTCCTGGAATTGACATGGCTGAGGTTGACGGTCCACTAAATAGAGAGCAGGTATCTATGTTGCTCTCACTAGGTCTTAGTAGTATACTGAGACCTAGTGCCCTTTGGATGTCCAGGACCTCCAAATTACTCAGGTGAACCTGACGGGGCCTGAGAATATTAATGAGGCTCACTTGTTCTGGCGAAATTTCGAAATTGGCCCCGTAGTTTGCTCATCGCCATCGCTACATCTTTTATTTCCTCTGTAGTGTGTTTCATCAATAGGATTGTCACCCCTTGAGCGGCCCTGGTTTCACCCAAGATGTTAGTTTGTCTGCGAGATCAAAAATATTAATTTTTCGATTCATTATATATAATCCACGTGTTGTCATAGCTCTTCTTCTGCGCCACGCCACATGCCATATGGCCTACACATGACGTGTAGTTACGTACTTCGTGTTGCCTGTTGAAGCCGAGCCCGCAACTTGGCATGGCTTTTAGGTAGCCTGGTGCCCGACTCAGACCGTCAAGTTGGCTACAATGCAACTCGCAAGAGCTGGTGGCTTTGTTTGAGCCAGATGTAATTGTGTAAGTCTTAATGCACTATAAAGTTTGTGTGTACCTATCCGGGCTATCCTGGATACACGGTACTACACATTATCCTACTACTACCGTGATTACCCCCTTTCTCTAGCTTCAGCAGATCGGCAAGCAGCCATTCACTTTTTAGCCTGTGTGCCGAAGGAATTCATTTATAACTTAAAACCGAAGTCTGATTTTCATCATACACGCCGTGCACGGTACGCCCTCAGTTGTTGTACCCGTTTCCTTCTTCATTGCAAAAATGGCCTCAGGACTTCACCTCGACAACACGTTCGTCCGACGAACTAGTGCTCTATACCCAGACTAACATTCATTTTCTCTTCAGGATGGGGGCCGCGTTCATTGGCATTGTCGTGGCAGCGACGTGAGTGTATCGGAATTGTAAAATTGGATCGTTTTAACCGTCTTTGCATCCGTTTAGTTTGTACGGAAGTACGAATCCAGACCGTCCCGATTGACTGTAATCTAACTATGTAACATATTCTAGTCACGGTAGTTCAAGCGGTGTATTATTTCACCCATCAAGAAGATCGTTGGGGTCTCAAACTTCTCGTGCGTACTCTCCAGATTTACATCTGCATAGATTTTTGCGACATGTCGTTTTATAGGTCGCTGCCGTCTTATGTTGTGAAACAGTTCATCAAGCGTTGATCACGCATACAGGTACGTTGATTATCGTGTGTGTATGTTCATCTGTCTAATGACCCCCTTAAGTTTATACTTATCTCGTTACGAATTTCGATAACCCCGCTATGCTTGGTAACTTGGTCTGGTAAGTCGACGTGAATATGGAGTGCGAAATCTGTTGATTTATTTCACGGTGCACTGCAGGAGTTTATTGGTAGGTCCGGAACGATCCACTGATCTGCACCGTAACTGACAAGATGTACACGCAAGGCCGAGGTTTTATTCAACGTAAGTTGTCGTATACGTTTCCAACTTTCGGACGTTGAGATACAGTCGTAGGGCTTGACTGCGTTGCTCGTGCAAAGGTAGGCGACCACTCTCAGTCATTCTCACAAAATGATTTTCAATGAGGTATGATTAGTTTCTTGACGATGCGTGTATGGCGACGTAAGTATGTGTTGAGTCAGGCTTGATATGGTGTTTTATTTTATTTTTTTAGTGAGTAACAAACACATTTTGCTCACCGGATCTGTGGTACGTCAGTGCGATCTCATTTACGACTAAATACTCACTCCCCTATTCTAAGTTTTTACTTGTCCTCGGTGAATTTGGTGAGTCATGACCATGAACTACTTGTCTGGTGACTGATGATTTATAATTTCAATCAGCGTGTATTATTGGTATGTCGGTTGTTTCCTCTGCAATGTGGACTAGTCGGAAACCTATGTCACGCACAATTTAAGTATACACAAGCAAATCGTAAGTGACACCTCCGACCCGTGTGCACTGGTTGAATGGCTGAACGGGATTTTTATTAGCTTGCAGATGAGGACCTATGAGCAGTTGGCTAGTCTGAAGGTGGCCAGTCTCTACTCCGGGAAGGTCAACAATTGAACAGTAGTCTGTAGGTCCTCTCGATTGTAGTCAATGCACTGGCGGCCGCTGGCGACGTCCTCATTGCTGCATCGCTTTGCACCATGCTTCATTTTTCGCGTACGGGTTTTCAAAGGTGTGTTGTTGTCTGAACCCGTTATCCCATTTTTAACCATTTTCATTCACCTTTATAGATCAAATACCATGATTAATCGATTGGCAAGCCGTTCATCAATATATTGAACTGACGTCTAACATACATCTTGTTCCAGATCATTTTTTCCGTTAACACGGGTTTCTTGACCAGGTGTGACATTCGCTGGGAAATACCAGTTATGGTTCTAATATTATTTTCAGCTTATGTGCCATAGCATCTCTGATCTCCGTAAGTTCACACACGTTCTGTTCTAACGTTTATTTTTATTGATGTACTTAGATCCTCGTGGCTGGAAACACATTTCTTTACATTGCTTTCTATTTCTGCTTGGGGAGGCGTACGTATTCACAATCTTACAATGTCGACATCGAGGCTCACAGTTGCATAGTTTACGCCAACTCGTTACTTGCAACTCTCAACGCTCGAAAGATGATCCGTTATGCTGCGGATGGCATACACACCAGCGGCAGCACGTCACTCTCATTACGAGACTTACCAAAAACCGCCATGCCATCAAAGGTGAAGTCAGATGCAATACCGACTGGACCGCATTCTGAACGTAATTTTGATTACGTCCAGCGCACTGCAAATATCTCTATAAAAATTGACACGAGTAGGGAACTCACGAGCGATCACGCCAGCGATCATCATGCCCATACCGACGTGCGTCCGTTTCATTATTCTTATTGTAGGTTACTTATTGCGTCTGTCCAGTTGCCCAAATCGCCTAGTCTCACGTTCAAGGAAGCCGCTTAATGTGTGCTAGCTGTGAAAAGAGATGCTACTGTACTGAAACCATAGTGTGTACGGAGATACAATGTAATCAATTATTTGAGCCACCCAACTCATTGGGGGTGGCCGTTTAGTACTTCAGTAGCTTAAATCACTGATGATGTAGCCCTGGTCCTCAACTAATACTGATCCTTACTAGTTCAACAAGCAAACTTAAAATGGGGCGAGCACAAAAGCGTCAACGGTAGGCTTCGTACATAACCACGAATACGACAATCGCAGTGAAAAAGGAAGTTGATTCGATAAGAGTTCTTTGAGGTCGACAAGCAAGCTTAATTTAGTGTCTGTCAGTTCAAGTTCTAATCTCTCCCAGTTTCGAAAACTACATTCCCCGCCTCGTCCCAAATTGCCCCTTCCTTACTATGGTAATGTACCATGGTGTGTCCAGGTGGCAGTCTGCTCGCGGGGAACCGCCTAAACCACTCTGCCAGTGGGTGCCGTGTTCAGTAACGATGCATCTGATCTGTGACACTCTGAAAACATACCTAGGTACTTCTCAGCCTGAAAATGTTTATACAACCCCTCATTTAAGTTCAACCCGTGCATATCCAACACATATCTATCCCTCAATTCCAACCTCTGCTCCGTGGGGCCATACTCTACATTTCGCATAAAGTAAGCTTTGTGCTCACGCTCGCCAACTACCCAACCAGGCTCGTAGTAGGCGATATACTCCTCAGGGAACCAAACAGAATATAGATAACCTTTCGTCTTGACAGGCGAAAGTTTATGGACCCCGGTTGGTGAGAATGAAGGGAAATGACGGAACCCATCGGCTCGGGATTGTGCATGAGCAGCCGCTGTGATCCCGAGGATCTTTTGTCTTGTTGTAAGATCGAATCCGTCCTTATGGAGCTCGAGGTAGAATGTGCCCTTTTCCGAGATGAGAACCGTGTCATGAGGTTCAACCATCCCTTCGACATGCAAAAATGTGAAGGCATCGTTCATAGCGAAATAATAATGGCTGAATTGGGATTCTTCCGCGTCTGCCCGGAGAGGTGAGGCCTGGAGATAAGCTTCGAAGGACGTGAATGGTGGGAAGGCATGTAATTTCTGAAGTGTTTCGGGTGTGTGACGGAAGAATGCCATGTGACCTCTAAATTAAAAATTGAGGCAACCATCAAAGTGGACGGATAGATGAGGAACACGAACCGGGTGAAGAGTAGACGCTGATCACTAAAGTCAGGTTGAGATGTGATAGCAATCACATCGTAATTAGGTGCCAAGTCCCACGGGAATGTTCGTTCAAAGCTAGGATGAACTGGAGTCGTCAGATTCTATGAATTTAGCTAGACACTTGGACGCACTTTCCCCAGACCGTGTCCAAATCACACCATCCCTAGTGCAGAATAAGCGGCACTCATGGAGTAGAAATGGGGTACTGACCCAGATGGTAGTGGCAGGATCGATCCATTTCTCAAATATTCCACTTCGGAGGATTCGGAAGAAAGAGTAATTCTGCGTGTCAAATGTTAGGGGCGCAGCGCAGTAAACCCTTCTAGACCACTTACATAATCCATTTCTCGTTGCTTGAATATGTGGTCGAAAAGGGTTTCCCTCTGAGCGTCTGAACACTGCCATTCTTTGCACAAAAACGCGACATGAAGATCATAGTCTGTCGTGAAAGATATATCAAGCAACATAGGTCTTGTAGAAATACACTCACAATCCTTTTCTTCTAAGCACAACTCCTGAACATCGGTGAGCCTCAACAAATACACGTGTAGAAGACAGGGCAAACCCACTTGAACATTAGTAGCATTAGAGTGTATCCTGCACCCGTTTTGATGAGAAACAACGTTCACGAAAAGTAGGTTGACTTTTGGATTTGCTTCCGCTGATTGAAAGAAATATGGTAAGTAGTTGAGGTCGCCATGCCGTGGAATCCAAATAGCAATAATCGTTATTTTGGGAAGTCGGGAGAATGAAAGCGAAGGCGGGGGCGAAGGAGAGGGCGAAGGCGAAGGAGTCAGCGTAGATGCTGGCGTCGGGTGGGAAGTTGTCAATACCGCTGATATTGGAGTGGCTGGTGCCGAAAGTGTGGGGGCAGTTATTGCCGGGACCTCATGAGTCTTCCACGATATATCGCTCAGAGCAAGGTAATTCTGCGTCCAGATACCGTAAGTGCAAATGGACACGAGAGCCAAGAAAAACACGATATATAATGTTCGTGGTGTAGGCCTGGGTTGTGTCCATGTCATGTTAGCGAAAGACCTGCAAGAAAGTCGTGTGAAACGGCGTTTGACATAAATGAAAATTTGAACGGAGCGTATTGGGCGCTCCACAGGGGCTGAACTAAGACACTGATTAGTTTAAAGTTGCCAAGTTGGGACCTGTCGTGAGGGCCCACTATTGATTGGGATGACAGCTAGTCGACAAAAGTGGCAAAAAGGCCCCGATTCACACGTGTAGGGGTTCCCCCTGAGCCCTGAGGCTAACCCACCCCAGTGATGGCCTCGGCAAGTCCACAAGTATTCAAACTCGCACCAACAATTCAACAATATGACTGGGGAAAGGTTGGTATAGAATCAAAAGTTGCAAAGTTGGCCTCTGCATCGAATCTACCGGGCTTTGAGCTTCAGGAATCGAACCCTTACGCAGAAGTAAGGACAATTGTTGAACCGAATACAGAAGAGCTCACATATATTGAAGCTATGGATGGGAACCCACCCCAAGTCTCCATCTCGTATATTGTCTTCAAATCAAATTCTGTCGGAATTTCTTGCAGCCCACAAATATCTTATCGGTGACAGGGTGATAAAACGATTTGATGCCGCGGATGGGAATCTACCATTCTTGTTCAAGGTGCTTTCCATCAAGAAAGCGCTCAGTATCCAATCGCATCCAGATAAGAAAACAGCGGAACGGCTCCACCTCGCACAACCAGATATTTACAAAGGTAGTTCGTCATTTATCGTCGAAATCGCTCTAATCTTTAGTCGTATCATAGATCCTAATCATAAGCCGGAAATGGCCCTGGCTTTAACGCCTTTCCGCGCGCTGTGTGGCTTTCTGCCTTTCGGGCGCATCGCCACATATCTTCGTTCGACTCCTGAGTTCGCTGCGTTCATTCCGCCCATACTTCGTGACAGGTTCCTCTCTGTTGCTTCGACCGTGTCATCCTCCGTATCTTTCGTCGAAAAGACACTTCTCAAAGATGTCTTCACGGCGCTCATGAACGCAGAGGAAAAAGATATAAAGGCTCAGCTCGGTATATTAGTGGAGCGTTACCAGGCCGGTGAAGCTGTAGAAGACGAAGAGGACATTTCGAATCTGGTTCTTAGACTGAACGCGCAGTTCCCAGGAGATATAGGGGTATTTTGTCCTTTCATGCTCAACTATATACGCTTGCAACCTGGGGAGGCCATTTTCCTTGGGGCTGGTGAACCTCACGCGTACATATCTGGCGGCACGTAGTTCTCCACTTTGAAATCTAAAAACAAGCTGAAATTCCCCCATTCCAGATTGTATAGAATGTATGGCAAACTCGGACAACGTGGTTCGAGCAGGGCTCACACCGAAACTCAGGGACATTCCGAACCTCGTATCCGGACTGACGTATTCTGCTGCACCACCAACCAAACACACGGTTACACCCGTTCCTTTCCAGTCCTCCCGACCTGATGGCTCAAAGTCGAGTGAAGAAACCAGCGTGCTGTACGATCCGCCCATTGCAGAATTTTCGGTCGTACAGGTAAGGCTCCAGAGTGGGGAGGCGACGACCCACCGTGCAGTGGACGGACCCAGCATTGTGGTTGTCACCGGAGGCAAGGGTAACGTGAGATGGAGCTCCGGGGTGGGCGAGGATGTCTCTGAGGGGGATGTGCTTTTCATCGGTGCTGGGATTGAGGTCAAACTTTTTTCTGCTGGGGACCTACCCTTTGTCTTGTACCGTGCATTTGTAGAAGCGTAAGGCTAACCAAAATAATTGAACGACCTGTTTCTTATATCGCATTATATGCGTATGGCTGTAAATACTTGGGCTGCAAAAGTTTCAATGATAAATTCGACAGGCTTTACAGACATGAGCCTGACACAAGAACGCGGCATAAAACAACACGGCATATAGGTCTACTCCCTGAGCCGTATAATTGTGATTGCTCCTGAGTCACCTCCCACAGCAATGACTGACAGTTGTGCAGTAACATTATGGCCTCGCAATGTAGCAGGTAGCCACAATAACCTCCTGTCAAATGACCCCGATGCCAGCTTATTTCCATCTGGGGAGAATGGGACATTATTGACCCAGCCAGTGTGGCCCTCAAGTGCTGATCTTATGATTTGGCCAGTCTCGACATCCCATAATCGCACTGTGTTGTCCAAAGACCCCGATGCCAGCTTCGTTCCATCTGGGGAACACGACGTGATTGACTGCTCCACTGCGACCCTCCATGACTCGCACAGAGAAAGTAGGCCATGTCGGATGAGATGATGTCACTTCTGGTACCTGCAGGGTACCATGTGCGAAGCATTTGAACAGTCTCGTTGTTTTCGGGGTCAATGGAAGAGCTGAATAGTACGTGTGTAGTGCACATAGTCGCACTACCTGCCCAAAGTTCCTCAGAAAAGAGATTGCTTTGTCGACAAATAATCCGGCTTTATTGTTCCCAAGCCGAATCTTCTGCAATCTAGGTCAAACATACGTGACAGCCTGAAAACACCCATACTGACCTTTATCCAGCTTGCAAACGCATCCTCTCTGCCTCCTGAGTAACACATGGAATGCTCTCCGTACGGTTAAAATGGACCTCAGATCACTAGCTCCAAGAGCCTCCATAATCTGTGCAGCGCCTCGTTTTACTTCTGCTCATCGCAAATCTGTGCCATGTTTTGCATC
>QLPE01004559.1:0-55690 GCA_003314125.1 Hygrophorus russula | reverse complement strand
AAAGATGCAATAGATTTACATTAATTTTAATTCTATTATTATAATAATTTATATTATTAATAACTAAATTAACCCCCCCCCCCCTTCAAATATGTTATCTTAATATTATATTTATTATTAATGAAAAATCATAAGTCTTAAGAAATATAAGCAATCATTTAAAGTAATTATTATAATAATTAGATATAACAATTATAATTATAATTATAATTATATTAATAATATATAACATAATATAAAGTTATATAACATAATATTAATCCTATTAGTTTCAATTTCTAAATTAATAAATTAATTATTTTATTAATATATTTAAATAATTATTCTGCTACCTACTATATAATTTTACTTAT
Organism: Hygrophorus russula; assembly: GCA_003314125.1. NCBI lineage: Eukaryota > Fungi > Basidiomycota > Agaricomycetes > Agaricales > Hygrophoraceae > Hygrophorus > Hygrophorus russula. The sequence goes on along the minus strand of QLPE01004559.1, from coordinate 55,337 downwards.
TTTATAATTTTTTTTATTATTATTTACATTTTATACTAACATATTAAATTATTATTATATTTGATATTTATTTATTTATTTATTTATTTATTTATTTATTTATTTATTTATTTATTAATATTTTACTTTTTATAAGTTATATATTATTAATTTAATTAATTATTATTTTATTTTTACGGGCACTGTGAGATTTGAACTCACGACTTATTTTAAGTATTCGTTTTCAAGACGAACGCCATAAACCAGACTCGACCAAGTACCCTTTAATTACAATTATAGATTAAATAATAATATAATATATAATAGTAAATAAATTCCTTCAATTAATTATTTATATTATATATATTAATATATTTAATTAATTTACTTTATTTATTTAATTTTTAATAATTATTTATTACAATGAATATTTACAATAAAACCAAATTTAATTTTATTTAGTATACAATATTATTTATTTATTTATTTATATGAATAAAATTATTTAATGATTCTCTTTTATTTAATAAATATAATTTTTATTTAATATAACTATATTTATTTATTTATATTTAATCTATAACTATAACTATAAATTAAATGTAATACTTTAATAAAAACATTTAAATTATTCTGTAACTTTGCTAAGCAAAATGTTATTATTTTTAATATAAAATTTGAATTAATTATGAGACAATCTAATATCAAATTAATTATCACAAATAATAATACAAAAGTAAAGATATAATATTATTAAAGTAATTAAATTATAATAAATTAATTAAAGTAATATATCTATATAAATAAATTATCTTTAAGATAGAATTATTCTATTAAGAAGATAAACAAAAATAATAATATATTGCATCTTAAATAATAGCAAACATTATCGGATATTTATATTATAAATGTAGAATATTAATATTAAAATATATTTGTTAATATAAATATGATTTTATTAAATAATTTTTATACATTACAGTATTATTTATTTTATTCCTTTAATAACCAATTTATATTTCTTAGATTAATATTAATAATTATTGAAATATTATTCATATAATTAATACTTTTATAATCATATATTATATATAATTTAATAATTAATTAATTAATTAATTTTTCTAATTTAAGGTAATAAATATCCGCCAATTAATTTAATATTTAATAGTTTAAATAGATATAGAATTGGTATATTGCTTAATTTATCTTTTTATTTAAATAATTACTTAATATTAAAATATATAAGACCTAAGGGACTTGAACCCTTATAATATCCATTATGAGTGAACTGCATTAACCAATTATGCTAAAGTCTTAAATAAAAATAAATTTATAAAATAAATATCTATATTTATTTATTTATTTAAAAAAATAAATTGTGATTATATGTTTCAATTTATTTATATATTTATTAAATTATAATAAATTAAAATAATTATGACAAATGATATAAAATCAATTAAAAGAACAAATAACATTATTTATTTACATTTATAATAATTAATATAAAAATAATATGAAATTAATTTATATATTTTACTATTTATTTATATTTATTGTATTATTTATATTCATATGTTTGATCTATATAATATTTATAATTAGTATATATTTATTTACTTAATATTAAAAAATATATAATATATCTCACATAAAATCATATATTATCTATCTTTAATAGTTTTAATATATTGATATATAAACCAACTTATAATAATTTATAATTAATATTTTATATATTTATTTACTTTATTTATTTAAATTTTAATTGAGCAGCAAAGGAATCGAACCTCTAACGGTTATAAACCAATTCTTTTACAGAGAACCACCATTACCAATCGGTCACCTGCCCTAGTTAATTTATAGATTTTTATATTAAATCATAATATTAATTTATATTTATTATATAAATCTACTTTTAAATAAGTCTAATTAATAATCTATATTGTAAAAATATAAAAATTTAAAAAACATATAAATATTTATAATTAAATAATCTAATAAAATTAATATACATTTCATTATATCATAATTATATATAAAACAATAATAAATTAGAATTAAATAAAATATTATTATTTTTATAATATCAATTAATTTTATAATAATATATATTATTTTATATATTAACTATGAAAACACCTGGACTTGAACCAGGACTTTCTCTTTAAAAGAGAGACACTCCACCACTCGAGTTCTGTTTCCTAAAATAAAATATTAAACAAATATCATACATACAATATAGTTTATATATAATTTATTATTTGTAAATTTTTATTTGGATATAAATAAAATGAATAAATAATTTATTTTATCATATGAGTTTAATTAAATGTAAAATATTTGTTTTTGGATTATTATTATAATTTATAATAGATACTTATTTGTTTTTTAAATATAAATAATTATAAATAATTATAATTGAAATAATAGATCTAATACTGCAGGTTCATATACTAAAATATTATTAAATCTACAAGTTAAAGTGAAAGTATAAAAACATAATAATAACAATTTTTAATTACATTTGTAAATTAATTTACATTTAAACATATTTAAATCATATGCTACTTTTATTCAAATTTATTAATATATTATAATTGATGATTGCTTTAACTATAATATTCTAAGTAATATATAATTATAAATTAATTGTTATTAATTAAATATACCTTTATTAAGATTAAATTAATTTAAATAATATTATATAATTATTTATTTAAATTTAATATTCATGTAAACATAAAACGTATGCTGTCCATATATTATATTAATATAGATAAAAGTTTATACATCTTAATATTATTTAATTTATACTATAATATAATATAATATAAATTAAATAAATTAAATTTAACTGAGTTGACCAGATTCGAACTGATATTAAAGCCATTACCAAAAAATGGTGTTTTTCCAAATTAAACTACAACTCATAATAGATATTTATTTATAAATATAATATTAAATTATTTAAATATAAAATAATAATAAATATTTAATAATTATTTAATTGTATTTTTTTAATTTAACTAATTTATAATAAAGATAATTCTACTTATAAATAATTAATCTTATAAAATTTATAGTGAGGTAACCATTATTAATTATTAATTATTCAATTTAATTTGTCATTAGTTATTATTTTATTAATTTTGCCTAAAAACGGAATCGAACCGCTATTAACTTATTACAAGTAAGTCGTTTTACCTATTAAACTATTCAGGCTATTTATAAATTTATTTAATTTTAATTATAAACAAAAACATAATATTTATTACTTTATTACTTTATTTATTATTAATTATTACTATGTTTTAATTTAAATATATAATAAATACTAATAATTTAACACTAACATTAATATTGTTATTATTTATTAATTTATTTATTTTATTTTATTTATTTTTTAATTTAATTTGCCCCGGGAGAGAATTGAACTCCCATATCTATAGCTTCAAAATAGCGCTTTGACCACTAAGCAACCGAGGCTTTATTATCTTATTATCTCTTTTATTATTTAATTTATTTTAAACATTTATTAGTTAAATAAATAAAATTTCACTCGTAGAGGCTATAAATAAACATATAATTACATTTTAACAATTAATTTACTTATTATAAGTAATAATTTAATCTTTATTTATTTATTATAGGGTTTATTTAATATTAAATTATAAAAATTTATAACATTTTAATTATTAATAAAGTAGATGTACAAATTTAAATAATAAAATATAACACAATATAACTTAAAATTAAGTAAAATATATAATAATAAAACTATTATGATTATACTTATAATATTAATGTAATAATATATATTAACAAATTGATAAAATAATTTATAGTATATTATTTAACAGATATTATTATCAATTTAAAGGAATACATACTACAAATAAATAAGACAAAATACCATTCATTAATTTAAATAACAATTTATATTATCAACTAGAAAAATATATTCACAGAAGGTAAATTTAATAAATATAATAAATCCATTACTATTAAACTTAAGAATTATATAAATAATAAATATAAATTAGTTGATCTTTTATTACTAAATTTTTATTTTATATAATGATTATATATATATAATTTCATGATTGTTTCGCAATAAATACATATAATATATATTTTTAATTATTAAATAAGCATTATTAGAAATAATTTAAGATATGTAATTCTAAAACAATTTAAATTATAAAAATAAAAACAGTAGCTTTTAAAAATATATAGAATATAATATATAAAATATAATATTATAATAATAATAATAATATAATAAAAATTAAATATATAAATTGAGTATTTAAATAATTAATAATAAAAATATATGATAAAATTAAAAATTATATATTGTTTACTTTTTACAATTATAATATTAAAAAGTATAATAAACATCATATTTTATTGGAGAAAGATAGATTCGAACTATCATATTTGTAATGCAAATACAACTGATTACCATTATCAGATTCCCCCTTATTATTATATAATAATTTTATATTAAATATATAAAAGTAAATAATCTCTTTTAAATAAAATATAAAAATTGATTGTAAACTTATATTTATTTACTGTAAAATATTATTTTAACTTAACTACTAATTAAATATTTTATTAATTAATTTTTTATTTAGTTTAAATATTAAATAAAATATATAAAATGTTATATTAAATAATTGACAAAAAATAAAGCAGGAATATATACTAATTATTATTACATAATTATAAGTAAATAAATTATTATTAAAAATAGTTACTAAAAGAGTAGAGTAAAAATTAATTATTAAATTAAGAAAGAGTTAGCTAAATGGTTAAGCAAAACAGTAAATTTTATTTACTATACAAACAAAGGTTCAAATCCTTTACTCTTTAGATTTTATATAATAATAATTTAAATAAAATAAATATTAATATTTATTTAAAATAAATTATTAACAATAAAAGAATTGATTAAGATTAATCTTAAGATACTATTCATCGTTATAAGATAAAAATTAAATTAAAACAAATAAAAAGTTTTAATAAAAATATTATCTTTAATTAAATAACGTTAGAATTGTGATTAAATATTCACAAGGTATTTAGCTCTATATGTTAATAACATATTATTTTATCTCAAATAAATAATATTATATACCTTTTTAGTTTTATGTTAAAAATTTATTTAATATTAAATAAAGATTAGAAATCCATTTGGGAGAGGAAATAGTAAATTAAGACTGAAAGTATTTATAAATAAATAAAAATGTTACAATTTAATTCAATATTTAATACTATATATAATGACGCACCACAACCTTGGCAATTAGGGTTTCAAGATAGTGCCGCACCAGGTTATACAGGACTTGTAACATTACATAATACCATAGGTTTCTATTTAATCGTAATTTGTTTTGGAGTGTTTTGGGTTTTAGGTTCTACTATCTATTACTACAATTCTAATAATTCACCAATTGTTCATAAATATTTAAACCACGGTACTTTATTAGAATTAATTTGAACAATATCTCCAGCTTTAATTTTAATAGCAATCGCTTTTCCTAGTTTTAAATTACTTTATTTACTGGATGAAGTAATATCTCCAACAATAACTATAAAAATAGTAGGTCATCAATGGTATTGGAGTTACGAATATTCAGATTTTGTAACTGAAAGCGGAGAATCTATTGATTTTGATTCTTATATGATTCCTGAATCTGATTTAGAATTAGGTCAATTTAGATTATTAGATGTTGATAATAAAATGATTATTCCTGTAGATTGCCATATAAGATTAATAGTTACAGGTTCAGATGTTATACACTCATTCGCAGTTCCTTCATTAGGATTAAAATTAGATTGTGTACCTGGTAGATTAAATCAAGTATCTGTATTAGCTGAACGAACTGGTACATTCTACGGTCAATGTTCTGAAATTTGTGGAGTATGGCATGGATTTATGCCAATAGCTGTAGAAGCTGTTTCAATCCAAGATTATTTAGCTTGGGTAGATTCTATGTAATAATCATTAAGAATACAAACTAACGATAATAAGACAAATAATAATTCATCTTCTAATTAAGAGACAAATTAACTATAGTCAATCTTTTTCTTTAGCTTTTATTTTATAAAATTTAGATATAAATATACCTGATAATGGTTCTACTTTAACTAATTATTCATTTAGTGTATTTTTTATTAATTTTAATTGCTATACTTTGTTTCTTAAATGTATTAGGATTTTAATAATATATATTTTAATTCAAAAAGGAGATTATAAATATCCTAAGTTTAAAACAATTATAAATTATTTTAAGAAAACTACTATACTTTATGTCATAATTGAAACTTTAATATGTTTTACTTGTATACTTATGTTAATAATCTTTTCTATTTCATATGTTTGATCAAGTATTAATAATTAAAAACAAAAATATACTAATTTAATAACCCCCTCTTATCTAAATATTTAACTTTTAAAACTTCTCCTTTGTTCATTATAATATTTATAATTATTCTAATGGATTAAATCTTTTTTATTCGCTGATTTAGTTTTTATAATAGGGAGTACCTTTAAATCCCAACGATTGAATATTTTATTAAAGGATCTAATAATTAATGTATTTTATATTTTGTTAATTATAAAAGGTGTAGTATCAACTAATTCATTATTTTTATAAATTAAACATTAGGTAAATAATATTATTAAAAATATAGTTACTATTCATCTCTAAAGTAATTTAAATTTAGGAGTAAATTATGTGGGGTTATATTAATTAGTATAATAATTATTTTGTGATTAATATATGAATAATTTAGAATTTATTGTATTTTTAATAATTAAATTATTTATTTTGTTTCTAGTTCTTATAATTTCAATTTATATTAAAATATTTAATATTTGTTAATAAATTAATAATATATTTATTATCTAATTTATGAATATTTATATTTACAATATCAGGATAATGATTTTCAATTAATTTATTTAAATTATTTAATTTATATTTACAATTTTTATATGATAAATTTAATGATTTTAAATAATCATAATTTCGTATTGTAATATTTTTTAATATAGAACTACTTAAATTAGATAAATTAAGATTTTCTAATTCATCTAAAATTAAATATTAATTATACATTTTTTTATCTTCTGAATCAATATAAATCATATCTTTAATAACAATATTATGATTTATTAATAATTTATCACCAATAATTATATCAATATATTTAGGGAAATTATTAATATATTCAATTAATCTATTTTGAAAAACATTAATATTTCAAAATTATAAATATATGTTATAAATAATTCTAAAATTAAAGGATCAATATCTTTTATATCAATATTTTTAAGAATATTTTTGTTTGATAATAATTCATTATTATTAATATTAGTTATAATTTTCTTATCTAAAAAGGATAAGAAAATACTTAATATTAATTGATTTGATGATAATAGATGAGTTTTATTAATATTACCGCCATTAATAAATATTTTATTTTCACCTAAACTAAATAAAACTTTATACCAGACAGTTTTAGAAAAATTAAATATAATTTCATAATTATTATCATAAATATTTTCTATTAATTTAATTATATTAGGTAATGATTTATTATCTTTATTTTAACCTAATATTAATAAATCAAATATATTAATATTTAATGTACTAATAGAATTATTATTAAAATTTAAATCATCTAAGATATTATGATCTTTTATTTTTAATATTATTTAATCTATTATCAATATTTTAACAATTAACATTAACAACTAATAAATTATTTTTAAATATTTTATTAAATTTATCATTAAATTTGTCATCTATATTATATTTAATATCAGTAAAATAAGTTGAAGCTATTAAATTAATTTTTTAATATATTAAATTTACTGAAACTATATCTTTTAAATTTACACAACTAAATTTTACATATATATTAAATAAATTTTTATCTGATATACAACTATTTGAACCTCGGTTAATTTTAGATATTGTACTTTAAGGTAAACTATTATTTTTTATAAATTCTATTTTGTTTAACATTTTATTTTTACATTCGATCTCACAATTAATCATTTTAAAGTAAAATGATTAAATATATTGTAATTTATTTTTTTGGTAAGCAAAATTACTAATTTTATTAATATTTATAGATATGTGGTGAGATTTAATCTTATTCAATTATATCTATAATATTATAAATTAATAATCACAAATATCATTTAGGTTTATTTACTTTTAAATGGGGGGTTATATTACTAGTATATTTTAAAACTAAAAGAAAATTTATTATTTTAATTGGCTTTACCCCTTAATAAAAGAAACTATATATACTATTTATTAAAGATCTTCTCCTGATTTCATTAAAATCATTATTAAAATATTCTAATGGATTAAATCGATTTATAAAATTTGATTTAGTTTTAGGTTGTTCATCTTTTATTAAAACCCTTTTCTTTGTAGTGAATAAATCACTAAAATCATCATTATTATCATATAAAGATCTAAAATTATGTAATGATTTAGATTTATGTTTTAAATTAGATACTATAAAACTATTAGAAATATCAAATACAAAATAATTATTAGTCACACTACTATCTTTATTATTTGTTAATTTAGATGGATTAATAGTAATTATTATCATCTTTTGATAAAGATACTTAAATACGTTATTAATTGAATAAAATTAATTAAATTTTTATCCACTTTTAAATATATAATTTATTATGATTTATCTAATTTTTTTTTAATTTTTTACAATATTATAATTAAATATTTTAATTCTTTTTGCAAGATCTTGTGCATTTTGTATATTTTTAATATTAAGAGTTCTAATTAAATCTTTAACCAATTGAGGTAATTCATTTCTATTAATATCTATTAAATTAATATTAAATTTATTAAAATATTGATTTAAATTTAAATTATTAAAATGTTTAGGTATAAATATAGTATATTCTTTATTTTTAGTATCTATATCTAATTTAAAATCATTTATAAATTTTTTAGGATAGATTTCTTCAAAATCTTTTAATTTATAATCTTGTGAAAAAAATATACTTTTTTTTTCTGAATATTCTTGTTTTCCTGTACCTAAAGCGGGTTTAAATAATTCATTTTTATCTATATTTATTTTAGTTGCAGATATTTTAGGAGTAGTTAACTTTCTTAATGAAGCAATGTTTGGATTATTATAAGAAGTTTCATAATAAAGATAATCTCTTATTAAATCTAACATAAAGGTAAAATAAAATTTTCTAGTTAATTTACCATCATTTATTTCATTTAAATTAAATGTAGAAATAGAACATTCATCTTCATGAAATATTCTATATGATTTATTATTAAATGTAAAAAATAAATCCTCTTTACCATCAATAGTTTTTATATTAGGATTACTTGAATTTATTAAATATCTTTCTATTCTTACAGTTCTAAAATCTATAAATAATATAAATGAAAAATAATCATAACTTTTAAATGTTTCATTATGAATAATTTTTTTATTAAAAGCTAATACTGCACCTATTATATTTTCATATTTTAAATCTGTACCAAGTAAATAATTTTTTAAATTTGTTTTCATTTTTCTTTTTAATTCTTATTTTTTTAATTTTATTAAGTAAAAATAATTCTTCACTATTTTATAAATAGATATTAGATTCGTTACTTAAAATATATAAATATTTTTATTTATATACTCTTTTAAAATTAATTTTTACAAATATAATTAAATATTAAAAAATATAAAAGAGAGTATATTAAATTTTAAATATAATTTTGTATACTATGAAAATAACGTTATCAATATTTCATAAATATGAGTGAGATGAACTTTTATTTTCTTCTAAAAATAAACAATAATAAAGATGACAAACAACAATTTACTTCGTGTCGGAACTTGGATTAATTACAAAATTAATATATCTAATAATTTATTAACTAAAGAATTAATTAATCAGAAATTACTTATCTATTGAACGCAATAATGAATAAATTAAATAAAGATCAATTTATTATTATATTATTTAGAATTAAGTTTACAAATGGTAATTATGCTACATTAACAAATCTTCAAAAAATAAATAATTCACAAGAATGTTTTAATGATTTATTAAAATTATATCAAAATACTTTAGATATTAAATCAGAAGAATATAATTCTAATGAAATAATTAGTATAATCTTTTCATATAAAATTATACCTCAAGATAAACTAATAAATAATAAAACAAAAATAGATGTAAAAATTAAACAAATGAAAGTTAATAATTATAAACTTTATGGATATAATTTACCTACTACAATGGATTATAATTCATGAGGAACAATAACAAAAAAATATGATAATATAATTTTAATTTTAAAAAAAATAATAGTAATTTATTATATAAAATAGAAACTTACATTAGTTATAATAAAATTGAAGTATTAGGTGATGGAAAAACTATATTAACATTTTTTGATTATTCAAATGATAGTAATAATTTAGGTACATTTAGAAGAAAAATTAATAATCATGAATATATATTTATTAATGGTGAATTAAAACTCAAAAAACTAATTAGAAAAACTTCAATTTAAAACCTATAAAAACTAATAAAGATATAATTAATAATTTTATTACTTTAGATATTGAAGATAGAACTATTGATGTTAAAATTAAACCTGTCATATCTCTAAATGTATTAGTTAGTAATAGTCTAAATATACTTTATTAAATGAAAGCTAAATACACGTTAAATAATCTTTTAAATAAAGTTGCTTTTTTTTAAACATTTATCCCAATCAGTGTAAATAACATTTAAAATATTTCTTACTACTACAAGATTATAATTATCTAATGATGGAAAATCTCTAATGTGGAATCCTTGCATTAAAACTCCTTAACTTTCATAATACTCTAATTGTAGGTATAAATCCTACTGTCATAATTAATGGAAACACATTTGTAAATAATGTCTTAAATAATTTTATGAAAATAGAATCACCTCCCATGAATTTAATTAAATTTGTAATTATAAATCTAGCTATTATAAATTGATATCTAATCATTAATATTACATAATGATAAAATAATTTAGCTCTTTTATAACAATTTATTAAATATTTAAAATTTAATAGAAAATTATTCAAGTTATCCTTACTTAAATAAATTTTATAAAAATAAATTATAAAATATTACGAGCCCTTCCAGATTCGAACTGGGACCATCCTAATTGACAATCAGGTACTCTACCTATTAAGCTAAGGGCCCTTTAAAATATAAAAACAGAATAATTATATATTTTAATTCATATATATTATAAATATAATGCTATACATATGTAATTAAACTTAATTTAAATTATTATATATTAGATATATTAATATATTTTCCTTAAGTTTTATTATTAATATTAATAATTCAATTATTTATATTAGTTATAATATAATACTATTACTGTCTAATTAATATAATTTTCAATTTAACAAGAGTGAGGTGATTCGAACACCTACCAGAGATTTTGGAGATCGCTGTACTAACCAATTAATACTACACTCTTAATATTAAACTTAATTATTTATTAGTACTTATGTAAAATAAATATTTAATTTATTTAACTTTATATTTATTACTTATTTAGTTTATATAAACTATTATTTAATTTATAATTAATTACTTATTTGATTTTATATATATTATTTATAGATAGATAGATAAATTTACTATTTTAATAAATATAAAAGCTAAACTATATTTAATTCTTTTTCAATCAATATTTTTATTTATTAATTTTAATAAATTATAAGTAATATAGCTACTAATAAATAAATTAACTTACTTAAATTACTAACATTTTATAATAAAACATTTTTAATTTTAATAAAACATTTAATCCAATTTAATTTATTAAATCATAATTTAAATTATAAATATATTTTACAATGGTTTACTTAAATTAATCTTTTATTTATATTATCAATATTACTAAAATTAAATATTACATCTTATTTATTATATTAAATTAAACTTATTTAAATAAAATATATTTTTTGTTTTTATTAAATAAATTATTAATTTTAACAATTTATATTCAACTATTAAATATAAAAATATTGTACAGTTTTCAATAAAATTAAATTTACGAGTAATCAGATTCGAACTGATGATATCTACTTGGAAGGTAGAAGCTATACCAACTTAACTATACTCGTTTATTTATTTAATTTTAGTATAATTCTACTTTATTCTATTCTTTTAAATTATTTTTATTTTCTTTCTTTCTTTCTTTCTTTCTTTCTTGTTATTTTATTATACTTTATATTATATTTTCTTATACACCTATGCTATGTCCAATTTAATGCCATTTTAAATAATTAAATATTATAATGATATGAGTAATATTAATTTATCAAATTTTTTTGGTCTTACATTAGTTCAAATTAATTACCCTAAAAATATGCTAAGACCAGACTTACCTTATAAACATGAAGGTAAACTATTTATCTTACAGGAGATTGGATAGGCGTATATTTTTCTGATGAGTTAAAAGCTGTACAAAAACTTGGATATGATATAACTTTAATTAAAGGTTATGAATTTAGTAAAGTTGATTTATTTAGCAAATATATTGATCATTTTTTTTCTAAAAAGAAATATTCATCTGGAGCTACTAGATTTATCGCTAAAATGCATCTTAATCAATTATACGGCTACTTTGGTAGAAAACAAGAACTAATAGAAACAATTAATGTATTTAATAAAGACTTAAATCTTTATGTTGGTTGTAGAATTATTAAAGCAATTATTAGAATTAATGATGATATATCTACAATTTTACTACATTGCAATCTAAATCAAGAATTAATTAATGAATTAAATTCTAAATTTAAATTATAATTAACAGTAGAACTATAAAAATATAATATTAATTAATACTTTATATTTAAATTATAAATAGAGGATTATTAAATAGTAAGGTAGAGGGGGGGTTAAATATTTAGTATAATATAAAACAAAATAATAAATTATATTTGTAAATTAATAAGGAGCTATATCAAATGCGACTAATATACTAGGAACAAGTATAATAAAAGCAACTGCTACAGGTAAAAGATTTAACCAACATAATTCAATTAATTGATCATATCTTAATCTTGGTAGTGTGGCTCTAAACCAAACAAACATAAAACAAAATACACAAGTTTTAATACCTAAAATTATAGATTGAATGTTAATAAAAGAATTATTAACAAATAGCTCAGGCATATTATATCCACCTAGAAATAAAATAGCAGTAATACAACTGAATAATACAATTGAACTATATTCTCCAAGGAAGAAGAAAACAAATGGAACCGAACTATGTTCAGTAAAGAAACCAGCAACTAATTCAGATTCAGCTTCTTGTAAATCAAAAGGTGTTCTAGATGTTTCAGCTAAAATAGAAATAAAATAAAATATAAATACAGGTAATAAAGGAACAATAAACCATATCGATTGTTGATGTTCGATAATCGTAGTAAAATTAAGTGAACCTGTAAGTAAAATTATTATCAAAATAGCAGAACTTAAAATTAATTCATATGATATCATAGCTGCTGTTGATCGAAGTGAACCTAAAAAAGCATATTTAGAATTAGCAGACCAACCAGCAAAAAGTACACCATATATACCTAAAGAAGATAGTGCTAAAGTGTATAAAATTCCTAATGAAAAATCAGATAAAGTTAAACCTTGACCGAATGGTATAATACCCCAACCTAATAGACTAAACACTAATGTAGATACAGGTGCTAAGTAAAATAATACTTTATTAGATTGAGAAGGAATTATTGTTTCTTTAAGAATTAATTTCAAAGCATCACTAAATGGTTGTAGTATTCCATAGTAACCTACAGTATTAGGTCCTACTCTTCTTTGATGAGCTGCTAATTGTTTTCTTTCTATTATAGTCATAAAAGCTACAGAAAGTAATACTGGTAATAAAACACATAAAACGTCAATTAAATTTATTAATAAATTTAAAATCGTTAATGTTATATTATTGTTTATCATTTTTTATTTTTATCTATATTTGTTATTACTTTCTTTATTATTGATTTTAATATTTAATTTTTATAATTTTAATGAAAGTATTGTATTATTTATTTTTCAATAACACAGCCAAGATAATATATCAAGGAATTATTCTAATTAGAGAATTTTAAAGTAAATATTTTTTAATAATGTTAAACTATTTATCTTAATATTATATTTAATAATAATAGAATTATATTTAATAATAATATTATATCTAAGATTATAGTAAAATTAATATTATATCGATTTATTAAATTACATATTAGTACTATTTCAATTATCTTAATTGATTATATAGTTTAATTGTTTTTCGATTAATAATTTAATTAGTTTTGTATTTATATCTATAAATTAAAATATTATTTAATATAAATTCAGTATTTAATAAATTTTAAATATTTAAAAATAACTTTTATAGTAAAATTTGTAAGTAAACTAATATTTATTTAAGAACAAAAAATATTATTTAATAAATTAAGAATACATTAAAACTATTATATTAATTATTAAAATTAAGATTACATTAAAAGAGTTTAATATTTAGTATTATATAATTATAAATGAAAATAAATTAATTTATTTAAAAAGTAAATATTAAATTTTAATATATAATAGTTATTTATTTTTATAAAATAATATAATTAATATAAATTTTAAATAAATATAAAATATAATCTAAATTTTTATATTTGAATTAATAAATATTAATTTAATATTTTATTTATTAATATATTTTTAAACACTGTAACTATAAGACATTCACATAATATTAAATATTATTTAAATTAACTATTACTATTTATACCTAAGGATATCTAAATAGTAAATAATAAATATTAAAACCTTCTTCTTATAAAATTTATATTGTATATTAAAACCAAAAAAATAAATTAATTTTATAATTTGTATATATTGTTAACAAATATATTTATTTAAATCTAATATACTAATAGTTATAATATTATTAATTTATCTAATTCAATATAATTGGTATACTATATTTGTTTTATGTTAATTAACATAAATAAAGTATTATAGTTCTAATATTTAATTAGTGTTAACATTTTATAATTTTAATAGTATAAATTTTATTTTAGATCAGTTATCATAACATTCTAATTTATTAATAAACAAAGATAGTTAAAAATAAATATTAATTAATCTTTAATTATACTATCTTTATATTATTAATATAATTGAATATAGAATATTAATAATTTACAAATTAAAAAAGTTTACTTATTACATAATATTTAAATTTAATATTTATTTTTAATTTAACATATTACTATAATTATTATACTTAACATTGACTACTCTTATTAATAGAATGGTTAAATTTATTTTATTATTTTATTTATTAACATATAATATAAATTTATTCTCTTTTGGATTCGAACCAAAATTAACACTTTAGAAGAATGCTGTTCTACCATTAAACTAAGAGAATATAATACTTAATAATCTAAACGCTAATATTATTCATATATAAACAATAAATATTATTAACATAATTTAATTTTTAATATTACCTTTCACTTTAAATTTGCTAATAGTTATTATAATAATTATTCTTAATATATAAAAATAAATTTTAAATGTTTGTTAATTAATCAAAATTTACATTGAAAGATTCAAGTTAAATTATTTACTTTACAATAACTATACTTTTACTTTTAATAAATAAATAAATAAATAAATAAATAAATAAATAACTTCAATAGATTTATTTAAAATGTACTTGTTAATATAATATTGAAAACTATTTTAAATAAAATTTACTATTTTACTAATAATGCAATTATTAATAAATAAAAACAGAGTAATAAACATAAGATTTATTTTTAATGTAAAAATAAATACCTTTAATAAAATATATTATTGTAATATAATTTATTATATTATTGACTGGTAGTATTATAATTATTCATAGTTAAATAAATAATTTTATATTATTTTTTATAATTAAATATAAAATTTTCTTTATTTTATTATATTTATATATAATAAATTTAATTATAAAATGTAGGGGGTTATTTAGTTAGAATTATATTTAAATTAAATTATTTATTTTCTGATTATACAAATATAATAAATAGAAAAGATTATGAAAATACCTATATAAATCTTCTATTATTAATTAATAATAATAAAGTTATATTATATATAATATTTTATAATATTATAAAATCTAGAATATTTATTTTCATAATCTCCTTTTTAATCTAAACTGTAATAATATAATAATTATAGAAAGTATAGCTACTAAATTTAATTAATATTATACTATATTAATATTGAAGATTATATTATCAATAATATTAATATCTTAAATATGATAATAATTAAAAATAATAAAAAAAGGATTGAGAATAATTATAATTAATTAAATAGAGTGAGTGATATAATTAAGATTTATTACTTAATTTAGTTATATACATTCTTATTACTTGTTGAAATGTAAATAGAGGTAAAATATATTTAGAAAAAATATAAATTAATGCTAATAAAGTGAAAAATGAAAAAGATAATTGATTTAAAAAATAAAATGGAATTAGTTGAGGCATAATTAATTTATTGTATAAATATAAGGCTCTTAAAATTGAAGAACTATCTCTGCTTAATTAGGCAATAAATAATGAAAATTCACTATTTGTCAAAATGAGATATTGAGGGTATCTTAAATTTTATTATTAATTATTAATAATAAAAATATAAAGAAATTGTTATAATAAATTGTTTAATAGTATTAAATAATAAAATTTAATTATCTATTATATATTATATGTTATAATAAATATTTCTAATTAATATATGAATTATATTAACTTTATAAATATAATACTTATTATATTTATTTTTTTAATTATAAATATATTATATTTAATCCTTATTACGAGTTATATATGGGTAATAGTTAACTATTATTATTATTAAACCTATTCATTCTTTTATGATAATTAATTTATATTTTAAATATAATAATTATAAGAAAAATAACAGGTAAATATTATATAATTTATATAATATAAATTTAAGAAAAAGCATATTAAATTGATTTAGATCAATATATGTTTATTTAATATTATTAATAAAAGTAGTTAAATTAATGAATTATATAATGTATATCAATAATTATTCATTCAAATTTAAATAGGCATAGTTTTTAGTGAAATAATTAAATATAATAATATTTATTTTATCTTATGCATGCTATTAATAGTATTATATTACATTATATTATAGTATACAATAAACTGAATAATTTTATGTATTTTATTTTTAGTATTAAATTATTAGGTAAAATTTAATTGTTAATCTTTTTAAATATAAATAATTTAAATATAAATCAGGATTAAATTAAAGTATCAATTGACTTTACTGATTTATTTAATTTAAATAAAATTTATAATTTACATATAAAACTTAAATTATAGAAAACTATTATAATATGAGGGTTAAGTTTACAGATGGTTCTGTAGTAAACCTGCAAAGTTTATCTTATTTAAGGTTCGATTCCTTCTTAACTCTTTAAATTTAGAAAAATAAATAATAAAAATAAATAACTAAATTTATTTTAAATAACATCTTATTGGACTCGAACCAATAAACAGTTGCTTCGAAGGCAAACGCTGTACCAATTCAGCTAAAGATGTATAATTTAATTATAATATATTAAATCATATAATAATAATAATTTAAACAATAATATTATTAAAAAAAATATTATATTAAAAATTTAAAATTTTAAATTACTAAATTTAAACTTATTTAGTAATGTCTTTAATTTTTATATTTAAATATTTGCTTATTAGTATAAGATAAGCAAACAATATTGATTATTAAATTATAAGAATAAATATTTAAATAAAATTAGATTATAAAATATCAATTAAATAAATTCAATAAAAAAAATTAAAAAATATAATGTTATTACATTTATTTAATTTAGAATAAGAATTATAATTAGAATTAGTTTATTAAAATAATGATAAAACATTTAGTGTAAAAATAAATTAATTATAATAAAAATAAATTATAAATAAATAATTAAAATAAAATAATTAAATAAAACACTAAAGGAAAAATTAACATTTTAATCTTTTTTTTGGTTGGTTTATTTTACAGACGAACACTTTAATTTATTTTTAATTTATTTACGAGTAAAGAGACTTGAACTCTTACGATAAAATCATGAATTCCTAAGATTCACCCGGCTACCAATTTCGGCACACTCGTTTTCTTCTTACTTGGTAAATATATTATTTTATGCTATAAAATAACTAATATAAACTATTTTATAAAGAAAGTTAAATGTTAAAATCATTTATTATTATTCATGAGTTAATATTTTTTTAATATTACATATTATATTTTATAAACGGATATATCTTTTTGTATAAATATAGAATAAATAGACAAGTAAAATTAAATAAGTTAATTTATTATTATTATAAATATATTATTATAAATAATTACAAAAAAAATACAAATATAAATTTTATTGTTTATTATTAACGCTAAATAATATCTATAATATTAGTACAACAAATAAATAAATAAATACACATATAAATATATTTATTAATTATATTTATTATTATACATATTCATTACATAATTATCTATATAAATAATAAAGGTTATGACATTGTAAAATAATAACAAAATGAATTAATTATATTTAAAATATAAATAGAAGTAATTACTATTCAATATAATATAAATAATATAGTGAAATCTAAATTATTAATATATTTTGTTTTAATATTTTTATTTTATTTATTTAATTTATTATCATTAATAAATATTTTTTATTAATATTAACACGAGTATTTTAATACTAAAATTATCTAATCTAACTATTATGTTTAAAAATTAAATATTACAAAAATCTTGTTCTTAAGTAATATTTAAAAATATAACTATAATTTAATTTTTAATAATTCTAGATATTTTAATGTTAGTATCATATTTATAATTTATTTATTTTAGTGCAAATACAAATATTATATAAAATTATATTAAATTATATTATATTTAATTAAATTGTATAATACATAATATTAAAATAAGAATATAAATTAAAAAGAATATGATTTATAATGATTGATTTCTATTTATATTAAGGAGTAGAGTAATCGAAACCCTGTCCGTAAAGTGTAAATTTACTGCTAAACCACTCAGCTAACCCCTTTTTAAATTAAAATACAAAATATATAAAATTATATTTAAAATTAGAATAGAATAAAAAATAATATTTAAAGTTAAATAAATTCAATAAATAATTAATATAATGAATAATAATAATTAATATTAAGATAGAGGGGGGGTTAATTGCAATATTTTTTATTTTCCAGCAGCACTTTCCAGTACAGCTACCTTGCTATGACTTTTGAGATGTTACTTAAATGGATTAACTAAAACTAATTAGCTTAACAAAGATGTTTATTAATAATTGACTATATTTAGTTATAATGCTATTCACATAATATACTAAATTTAGCTGTAAACTACACAAATTATTATATCGATTTAAAAATTAATAAATTATATTAATTTACTCAATTAACTATTTAAGATAATAGAATCAAAATAAAAAGTGATATCAATGTAAAAGTTATAATTTCGCTGGAGTTTCCTCCAAATTAAGCTTCTTCCCAGCGACAGACAGTTAGTTCATCACGAATGCTTTCTTCACCGTTGCGCTAGTGATCAACGATTACTCGAAATTCCTTCTTCATGTCGCCGAATTGCAGACGACAATCCGTCAATATTTAATAATTTAACTTTCTTTAATGATTAGCTCCTCCTTATTTCCTTAATATTTTTTAACTTAAATTTATAAGTTCAATGGAATGGTTTCGCATCACTTTGTAAAAGTTTTTGTGGCACGTCTATAGCCCAGTTCATGAGGGCCATAACGACTTGTCTTAGCCCCAAATGAAACTCTATAAGAATCATTAATTGTTAAGTATAAATTAACAATAGGGATTTCGTCCGTTAGTGGAGTTAACCTCACTTCTCACGGCACGGACTGACGACAGCCATGCAACACCTGTATCTAAGTATTTTTTATAATACTCCTTCCTTAATTAAAAGACTCACTATAATATATTTATTAATTTTTATAATTTTTATAATTATTATATTAATATTTAAATATAGAAGGACTGAAGTTTGTATGCAAGAACTGGTAAGGTTTTACGCGGGGTATCGTATTAAATAACATGCTTCACTTCGTTTGCTTCGAGACCGACTAATTTTTTTGGTTTCAACTTTGCAGTCGTACTCGCAAGGCGGAATGGTTAACGTGTTAACATCGCCACCAATTTAAATTTAAACTAGTAACTACCATTCATCGTTGACAGTGAGGGGTATCTGGGTATCTAATCCTATTTCCTATCCTCACCTTCGTTTCTCAGCGTCAATCATTAGTAGAAAAAAGCTTTCGCCATTAGTATTCCACTTAGTATCTAAGGATATCGCCCCTACTCTAAGTATTATTTAACATATCATCTATTTGATTCTAGCTTTAAGTTATTTTATTTTTGCTATTTAAATATAAAACTGTTAAAGCAGCCTACAAACCCTTTACGCCTGATTAGGACGACTAACGTTTGCGTCTCTGGTCTTACCGAGTCTTCTGGCACCAGTTTTGGACAACACTAATAGTAAGGTAATATCATTATTTTCCCTTACTTTATCACAAATTGACACAATTGTGATTTCAGTTAGCTAGTTCACTCTTGCGAGCATTGACTAATATTCTTGACTGCTGGTAGTTAACACTACTTGGGAGATTTCAGTCCCAATGTGGCCATCTGTTCTGTCAAACTTGGCTTTTGATCGTCGGCTTGGGAGGCTTCTACCCTTCCAACTACCTAAACAAAATAAATAGAATCATATAGTGGAAAATTTCCTTTTTTAATAAAATAGCAATTTTATTTTTTATTTCTCCTTTTTACTTCTAATTATTTTATCTAAATTTAAATAAGCTGATTTGAGTTATAAAAATCCCCTATTTATGGGGTCTATAAGGTATCTTATTTATTATACTCACCTTTACACCTTTTCCTTAGTAATATTTAAATTATTTTTAAGTACTCCTACTTTATTTAATTTAAATGATTTTCAGAAAAATGATTTGCATGTCTTAAAACTACTGAAAAACGTTCAATCGGAACCAAAATTAAATTCTTTCCAATTATTAGATAATTAGTTAAAACTATCGTATTATATTTGCTTTATGCAATATTTATTATCTCTTTTAAATTAATAAATATAACAAATTAACAAAAATAAATTATTTTTATATCAATTATTATAAATAAAAACAAGATTTAAATACAATTAATAGATATAAATTTAATTTGGTCCTAGGGGTTAAATATATATTATCAAATAGTATAAATAAATAATTAATACAAATTATTTAAGATTGAACTGGTAACATTTTAAATGCATGGAATGGGATAGGACTAGCTAAAGTCCATTCCAATGAAGTAGCTGTTTGTGTTTCATTATTGAATTGTGCTGTAGAAGTAAAGAATGAAGGCACAGCCCAAGGATTATTAGAGCAATTAGGTTGGTTAGCAAAAATATCGAAAATAATATAACCAAATAAAATAGTAGCTATAACTGAAATTAATGAACCAAAACTAGAAACAGCATTCCATCCACTAAATGCATCAGGGTAATCAGGAATTCTTCTTGGCATCAATTTTTGTTAACATAGGATAATTTAAACCCTATTTCCCAATATTACTACTGGGTTCAGATTATGTCATCAATTATTTATAAATAATTGTTGGGCGCTTGTATCGGGATTATTGTTGAAGTTACTCACCCGTTAATCGTTGAACTCGCTTATTACTTATCATTGTGTTATACAAAATAATACTTCGTAATAAGATAAGCTGCAAGTTTACCTTATTATAGGTATTTCTTGCAATTCACCCAATTTGCAAATAATATACAATTTTTTGTATTATATATTACTGGGGCATATTTAAAAATACTTTAATAAAAATTAATAAAATTAAAAACTAATAATTGCTCACTAATATTAAATAGTTTTTAATTAAAGTATTGAAATTGAATTTTACCCGCTAAACCTAAGAAGTGTTGAGGGAAGAAAGTAAGATTAACACCAACAAATAAAGTCCAAAAATGAATTTGACCTAATAATTCGTTATATGTTTTACCTACTATTTTAGGAGCCCAATAATAAAACCCTGCAAATAAAGCAAAAACGGCTCCCATTGATAACACATAATGGAAGTGTGCAACTACGTAATAAGTATCATGCAATGCAATATCAAGGCTGGCATTAGATAAAACTACTCCAGTTAACCCCCCGATAGTAAATAAAGCTAGGAATCCAATTGTAAACATTAAAGGTGTAGTATATCTTAAACTTCCACCATATAAAGTACCAATCCAAGAGAATATTTTTATTCCAGTTGGAACAGCAATTACCATAGTAGCAGCTGTAAAGTAAGCTCTTGAATCTACATCAAGACCAACACTAAACATATGATGACTTCAAACTAAGAACCCAAGTATTCCAATAGAAAACATAGCATAAACCATCCCGAGATAACCAAATATAGGTTTACCTGAGAAAGTAGATACAATATGACTAACAATACCAAATCCGGGTATAATTAAAATATAAACTTCAGGATGACCAAAAAACCAGAAAAGGTGCTGATATAATATTGGATCTCCACCACCAGCAGGATCATAAAAACTAGTATTAAAATTTCTATCTGTTAATAACATTGTAATTGCCATTTATCTTGTCTCACGAAAATAATAACATGATAATTTTTCTAATAACTCATTATTAGTTATTAAATAGTTATCTCAAGAGTAAAATACTCAAGGTGAGCGCTCTAATATTCACATATTAGGTGGGACTATATCTTATTAATCTAATTTGTAAAAATTTTGTAAATGATCCCAATTAAAATTAGTTCTCTTATCATTCATATTTAATTTAATTTTTGTAATTTCTTGTATATTTAACATTTGTTGACCTGATTTAAAATAATCTAAAACTTTTAACCAATCAATTTGATCTAAATATTTAGAACCAAATAAAGGATAATTTAAAAGATATTTTTCTACTAAAATATTACCTTTTAAACTAGTTGTTCTTAATCTATATTGTGGATTCTTACTTTCCATTTTAAAACCTTTTACATTAGTTAAGAAAATAGTAGCTATATCTTCTAAAAAATATAAATTATCTCTATCATTATGATCTTTTTGTCTTTGACTTATTTCTAATTTACACTCTAATTTATTGTATTTGCCAGGTAATTTTGTAATTGAAGTTCGAACAGAAAAATGACCATCTGCTTCTATAAATCCTGATAACCAACTATTAGAGTTTAATGAACTATTATCTTTATTTAATTTATCAATATTTAAATTTTTATCTTTATTGTTTAATCAATCAATTAATTTATGAAAAGCATAAAGTTTAGGAGTTCTCATTTTACCATTAATCAATTTTACAATAAAAATTAAACCTAAAATATTATTAATAGTTAAAATATAAGCATTAACACCTTTTTTTCTAGATAGAGATCCATTTCCTAAATTTTTTTGAATCAACATAGCTAAAGGTAAGTCTTTTAGATTAAATACAATTTGTATTGATGGATAATTAAGTTTATTATTTTTGTTTCTATCAGTTTTTGGTACAAAAATTGTTCCATCACCCTCTATTAATCCTGAAAGATAATAACTAAAATTTTCATTTGTATTATTAGAAATATTTTGTCTAGAACTTATTAAACATGTACAAGTTTGAAAAAAATATAAATTTATCTCATTTACATTTAAATTACAAAAGATGAATTCTGGCGTATAGTCTCTGAGGATCCCTAACTGATTAAAAATAGTGAGGTTTCCTGCTGATTGTCTTATTTTATTTAATAAGAGTTCCCAGCAAATAGCCAAATTTAAATCCGGCGCAGAAAATACTGTATGTTCACCGGCCAATACTGGTAATGCTAATAATAATAAAATTGCAGTTACAAATATAGCCCACACAAATAATGGTAATTTATGTAGACTCATTCCGTTAGTTCTCATATTAAGTACAGTAGTTATAAAATTAATAGCACCTAATAAAGAAGAAACTCCAGCAAGGTGTAAACTGAAGATTGCAAGATCAACACTTCCACCGGAGTGAGATTGTATACTAGATAATGGAGGATAAACTGTCCATCCAGTACCAGCTCCGTTTTCCACTAATGAACTAACAAGAAGTAATATAAGTGAAGGTGGTAACAACCAAAATGAAACATTATTTAATCGAGGGAATGCCATCAATATTATTATCGTAGTGTTTTTAATAACTACTTCCTAGTATCTCTACTAGGTTTAGACTATGTCATCATCTTTATATCTATAAATTTATAAATTTTAATACATAAAGATGTAGGGCGCTCGTGTCCGGATTATTGTTAGTGCAACTCACCGATTAGTCGTTGAACTTTCCTAAATCGAATTTCTAGATGATAAATATCACCAAGTCAAAAATGACAAGAAAGCACTGATCTAGACTTAGATGCAAATTGTCTGTAAACTTTTTACAGATTTCCTTGCAATTCACCCTTTACTATTCCAAATGTCACCATTTGGAAGGACTATATTAAATAAGTATTTAATATATTTAATATTCTCCAATCAAACTAGTAAGATTCAAGTTTATTCAAATGGTCTCAATTATAGTATGTACGATTAGAATTCATACCATTCATCAGAGTCTTAATGTAAGTTCGTGCCTCTAAAGTTATATGACGATTGTCTAATATCATTGAATGACATATCTTTAAATCATTATAATTTAGAAATTTACTACTAAAAAGAGGATATTTGTCTAAGTATTTAATTAATTCTATAAATTTTTCTGGTTTATTAATAAAAATAAGGTGATATCTATTACCATGATGAACACTAGTGTTAATAGTAACTTTTAGTGATAAACAAATATTATTAATGATTTCAAAATAGGATGCTCCTGTTATATTATCATGTTGCTGTTGTTCTAGACGCATTCGTACTTCTACTCAATCATTTGAAGATTCTATTATGTTTTTTCGGATATTTATATCAAAGTATCCTCCTGCATCTATTAATCCAGATAATCATGCATTTTCTAGAATAGGACTAGTATTTTTATCATAAATAAAAAATTCCTCTCCTGTATACGTTTCAAGCCAATTAATTACATCATTAAAATATTCTAATTTAGGTGTTCGAAGATGTCCGTTCATCAAAGATAC
This sequence comes from Hygrophorus russula, assembly GCA_003314125.1. Taxonomy (NCBI): domain Eukaryota; kingdom Fungi; phylum Basidiomycota; class Agaricomycetes; order Agaricales; family Hygrophoraceae; genus Hygrophorus; species Hygrophorus russula. Next base: position 29,979 of record QLPE01004559.1, on the reverse strand, counting down.
GATATTCATTAGTTCAGGAATATTACTAATTGTTAATATATAAACATGCTTTGCTAATTTAGGACGAATAATACCACCAACTAATTTTTTTATTAATAAGACTAAAGGATAGTCTTCTTCAGCAAATGTAATAGATAATTTTGGAGTATGTTTATCAACAGTTGGTGATTTGGAAGTATTAGGCATTGAAATATGACCATTTCCTTCTCATAGACCAGCTAAATAAGCTCCCAGTCTTGAAGGAGAATGTACTATACTAAAATATCGTATATACTTATTATAATCAGGCGCTCCTATTTGTACAGGCAATAAATAATTACCAAAACCTCCCACAAGCCCAGGCATAACCATAAAAAATATCATAATAAAGGCATGAGCAGAGATTATCACATTAAATAATTGATGATCACCTTGTAAAAATTGTACTCCTGGTGCTGCTAATTCTAAACGAATCAACACGGAAAAGGCTGTTCCGATCATACCAGCAAAAACTGAAAAAATTAGATATAATGTACCTATTTCTTTGGCATTTGTCGAATAAAGCCAGTTCACTTATGACACCTCACCACGTTTTATTTAATTTAGCTCTTTTATCTAATTATTTATTATTATTTAATTTTTATAAAATAATTGTACAATATCTAATAAGTATTATAATTTAATCATTTAGTTAATTAATATAATCTTATTTAATTTAAATCAATAATTATTTATTATATTTTTTTTTATTATAATTAACATAATTTGCTTTATTATTTATATAATTAATATATTAAAGATAATAATAAATTTAATTAGAAATATATCCTTACTTAAAGTAAAATAAAATTTCATAAATAATATAAATTATTTATTTATATTTATATTATAATATTGAAAAGTTATATCTTATTTATTTATTTATTTAATACGGAATAGAGGTGAGTCGAACACCTAAGGGAGTTACCCGAACAATTAGCAATCGTCTTAACTTACCAATGTAAACTATTCCTTATATAATTATTTTATTATATATTTAAAATTTTAATATACTTAACATTAGATTTAATAATAGATTTATTAGATTTATCTTATATTTTATAAATCTTTAACTCTTTAACTTTTATTTATTTATTTATTTATTTATTTTATTTAATTAAGAATTAAATTTAATTAATTGATAATTTTATTTTTATATTTTTTTATTAATAATTTATAATTTTATTTAAATTAAACAACCAAATAATAATTAATTAAATTTAAAACTTTAATATATATTAATATTTATTTTTTACATTAAATATTTTTACTTTCCTACTTTAATTTTTTATTAAGATTTATTAATTTTATACGTAGAATTTATCAGCCTTTATCAGAATTGAACTGACACTGACTACTTGAAGGGTAGTTGTACGACCATTATACTAAAAGGCCTTATTTATTTTTAACTAATTTAAACTTTCTACTTATATACTTTTATTTTGTATTATAATTAATATATAATAATTATAATTAAAATATAGCAATTAAATTATAATAAATCATCTTACTAAATAAATTTATATATTTAAACAATTAAATAATTTATATCAACTAAATTAATTAATTACATATTTATTAATTTAGATTTTATTTAAAACATAGTTTAAATAAATTTATAATATAGGACATACATTAATTTATAATTAGTGTATTTATATAAATAAAATATATAATTAATATAAATTAATATAATGTTATTATAATATTAATAAATTTAATATATTATTATTAAAGTTTACTATTTTATTTTTCCAATTAGCGAAATCAGGAATTGAACCTAATCTAACAGTTCATGAGACTGTTGTGCTAAACCTTTACACTATCTCGCTTTTTAATTAATTTAATATATTTATATTTTTATATACAATTATTTTATTTATTAATATTTAATATTTTAATTTATTCTTAAAGTTATACTAAATTTATTTGTATTATAAATTATTTTAAATTTAATTTTAGATAAATATATTATTTTATTTATATTTAATTTATTTATTTTAATACTAAAATATAAAATAAATATAGTGCAATATATAATAAATTATATTTTACAAGGTATAAATTTATATTAAAATATTTAAATATTTTATTTATAATACAAGGTAAATAAAGTAAATATTTATTTTTTATTTAATTTAAATCATACTATAATTTTATAAAACAATTATTTAATTACTCTTAATATTTAAAATATATATATTATTAAATATATTATATTAATAATATGAACACTATCTTTGAAACATGATTACGAACAAAGAGACTCGAACTCTTAAGGAACTACTTCCACTCCTGCTTAAGAGGAGATTGTTTACCAAATTTCAACATGTTCGCTATTATATTTATTTTTTATATAGGTTTAATTTAATTTTTATTTATAACTTATTTAAGGCCTTAAGAGGATTTGAACCTCTGTAAAAAATATTAACAGTATCTCGCTTAAACCACTCAGCCATAAGACCTAATTTACTAATCAATAAAATAATATGATTAAGTTATAATTATCATATACTTTCTTTTAACTATTAATTTACCAAAAATAAATAATATATAATTATTATTTATAAAAGAATTATAAATAAAATGCTAATTTATTATTAATATATTATAATTAATATTAGTATTAATATAAGTATTAATATTAGTATTAGTATAAATATAAAAATTAATATTAATATAATAATCATTATTAGTAATTATTAAATTATTATAATAATAAATACTATAAAATAATTTGTATTATAATTTGTATTTACTATTATAAATTAAATAAAATTTAAATTATTTATTTAATGTTTAATTTGCTTATTATTAATAATAATGTATAACTAATATTATTAAATTCAGAATATAAGAAAATTATGAAATATAATTAATACTTTATTTTACTATTAAAATATGGTAGGCGCGACTCGAACACGCTATATGTCTCCCACCCAAAGGGAGCGACTAGCCAACTTTGTCATCTACCATTTTACTTTATTTATATTTAGTTTTTTTTATATTTAAAGAATTAATATTTATTAATTAAATAGTTTATCTACTAAAAATAAAACATAAATTCATTATTATTCTCTTTTATAAATATAATTTATGTTATTTATTAATAATTAATTTTATTAAAACTATGAGTTTATATAATTAGATTTAATAAATTACTAGAATTTAAATTTATATCTAAATTTGAGGAGAATATTATTTTACTTATTAAAGCTAAAAGAACATTATTAATTTTTATAAATTTTATTATTTAATATGGGGGTTAATTTAGTTAATTTAATATTTTAAAATTAAACAGTTTTAATTAAAAAATATATATATGTTAATACTTATAAAAATAATAATTATAAGATATATAATAATAAAGTTTAGTATTAAGTGATAATTTAATATTTTTCTTCTTAATTGAATTATTTTACCTAATTTAGGATATTTTATTTCAAGATTAAAATATTTTATTAATAAATCTCCATAATAAATAATTATTACAGAATTAATTGCAAAAAATATTATTAAATAACCAAAAAAATTAAATAAGCAAGCGTGTTGTTCTATAGTAAGAGTTGTTAAAAAATCTTTATAATTAATATAAAAATCATTTAAAAAAGAAAATATATTACTTTCAATAATATTAGATACTTCAGAAGATAATTGATTACTTGTTTCAGTAACAACTTCAGTCACCTTTGATTGAGCTATTTTTAAATTCTCAATAGAACGATCTAAATCTTGTTTAGCTAATTCTTTTATTATTGGAGTTAAAGAATTATCATTAATTTTATCTAATAATTCTTGAATTTTATTTGCTTCTTGATTAATTTGTTTAACACCTTCAATTACGCGTCCTATTGAAGCTTCATATCCAACTTTTAAATTATTATTTTCTATACTATTTTCATACATTTTTTTAATAATTCAGTTTTCTCAGCATCAAATTTGCTTCTTAATATTTCAGTAAGAAATATATATGATTGTTTTCTACTAATTAACCAACTATCTAAAGTTACAGCACTCATAATAGAAGGAATAAGATAACTAGTTAAAAAAAACTTTTCCAATTATTCATTTTATTTTTGGTTTTGTTTTAAGTCCTTAAATACTAGTAATAATTTATGTTACATTTTATGCAAAGCAGAGGTTGTATTCCTCTTTAAAATATGGGGGGGTTATATAACTAGTTTAAAATAAAAACAAAATTAAATTATCATAAACTTATTTTAATTTTTAAGAATAAAGAATTCTATTAGAAGAATAATAATTATATCTTAAATATTATTATTTCATTTAAATTAACACTAAGATAATTTATTACTATAATAATTATTCATATTTTTATATGCATTTATATTATATACATAATTTTAATATAAAATAATATTTAGAAAGTTTATAAATTTATGTTTAACTAGATTAATTTGTTTTAATCAAATAACATTTAAGATAACAATTTATCAATTATTACAATCTTAGTTTATTAAAATAAAAAGTTATTTATTATGTTTAGAATTATTTATAAATTATAAGTTATAATTTATAATTAAAATATTAATGTTTAGATGGTCTAGAAATGAAAATAGGTGCAATCATTGCTAATAATAAAATTACACTAGTTATAATTAAAAATATTGCTCCGTAAGTATACAAACCATGTCCAATAGCTTCAACTTGCAAGAAATTAGTAAAGTTAGTATCAGCTATATAAGGATTAAATGTATTAAATACAGTAGTTAAGGAAGATATTTCATTATTCAATAATAAAGCATTCATATTAGTTAACATTCCTAATAAATTAGATAAAGATGATACATTATTAAAACTAAAAGGCATAATAGTAAATATTTCATAAATAAATAAAGATCCTATTGATAATGCCAATGGTAAATTTTTAGTATATTGACTACCAGTTTCTAAAATATCAGTTAATTTAATGTTGATCATCATTATAATGAAAAGGAATAAAACCGCAATAGCTCCAATGTAAACTATGATATAAGAAATACCAATAAATCCTATACCTAATAAAATTAAATATCCAGCTGCATTACAAAACACAGATATTAGAAAAATTACTGCTATAACTGGATTTTTAGATGTAATAACTAACACACTTGATAATAAAGTTCCGAAAGCTAATATATCAATAAAAATATTTCTCATTATTATATTTTTTATTTTTAAGTCTGCGTAATTAACGCTCGATTATTATTAAATTTATTATCTTTATTAAAATTATTTAAATTATTAATATTATTAAAGTTATTTAAATTATTAATTTATTAAATCAATTTATAAATAATTAAACAATTAAAATTAACAATAATTATTCAGATAATTAAATTAAAAATATTAATTTATTACTTTTCAAAATAATTTATATTATTAGATTTATTTATATAAAAATATATTATTAAATAAATAAACTCACTTAAAATATCTAATAATTAATAAAATATTAAATAATAATAGTAAATTTAATTAATTTAATTTATAAACGACAAAAGACTACATACAAGAGATTAAATAAACTCAAGTAGGTTTAACCTAGAATAAGTGACCTTTAATTAATATTTATATTTATATTTATATTTATAATAAAAGGCAGGGTGACTTAGCACAGTAATTAAAAATTTATTTAATAAAAATATATTTTAATATAATATTTAATAAGTAAGCCTATTATATTTTTATTCTTTTCAATTTAAATAATTATTTAATTATTCATGTATTGAATATATATATAAATTATATTATATTATACTAATTAAAATTGTAGTATTATTATTGTAATATTAAGATTTATAATAATTATTAATCAATTAATTTTATAAATAAAATATTATAAATACTAATAATATATTTAATTTAACATTTAATTAGAATAATTATTAAATTGAATTTATGGGGGGTTATATAACTAGTTTAAATAAAAAGATAATTATTTAAGTTAAATAAAATATTAAACCATATTAAAATTAATCCTTATTTCAGTATTACTAATTATAATTTATAATTATTCATAGAATAAATTTAAATAGTTTACAATCTTCCACTTAATTTGTATTATTTTTATGTATTTAATTATGTTTATTTTATTTAACAAATATTATATTACTTTATATAACTTTATATTTATATAACTTTATATTAATTACCAAATATAATTTATAAAACTAATAATTATTTAACAAATAATATTTAAATATATAAATATTAAACTTAAAAAGTATATAATAAAGAAGATACAGTAATATGTAGAGAATCTAATAAAACGTTAGGTAATATACCTAAAGAAATAGTAGGTATTAATAAACTAAGTAATATTAAAAATTCTCTTCTATTAATATCTTTAATTATTTTAATATGCGGTGATAAATTACCATAAGATAATCTATTATATAAAAATATTGAATAACATGCAGATAAAACTATACCTGTAGCACCTAAAGCAGAAATTATAGGATTTCTTTCCCATATACCAATTAAAGATAATTGTTCACCTAAGAAATTTAAACTTAAAGGTATACCAGTATTACATAAAGTAAAAATAAAGAACATAATAGAAAAAATTGGCATATAAGTAGCTAAACCTCTAATATAATTAATAATTCTAGTTCCAGTTCTATCGTAAATAATACCACCCACACAAATAAATAAAGCAGGGGAAACAAAACCATGAGCGATTGCTAATAAAATTGCACCTTCAATACCTTGAATATTATTAGAAAATAAACCTAAAACTACAACTCCCATATGAGCAATACTACTATAAGCAATTAGTCTTTTAGTATCTTGTTGAATAATAGTAGATAAACTGGCAAAAATAATAGCAATAATAGCAAAAGTTTGAACTAAAGGACCAAAAAAATTAGAAGCATCAGGTAAAAAATTAATTAACACTCTAAGATAACCATAAGTTGCTAATTTTAAAATAGTAGCTGCTAATATAATAGATCCTGCTAATGGACTATCACTATGAGCTTTAGGTAACCAAATAGTAAATGGATAAAGAGGTGTTTTAACTGCAAAAGCTAAAAAAAAACCTAACCATAATATTTTTTGATATTCTAAACTAATATCAGATAATGAAATTAATTGGAAATCTGTTGAACCTAAAAAACTATAAATTAATAATATACATAATAACATAGGTAAACTACCAGCTAAAGTATATAGAAAAAATAAGAAAGCAGATCTAAATCTATTTTCATCGTGACCGAAAAGAATAATAACTATAAATAATATTGGTAATACACTTTCGAAGAAAATATAAAATAATAATAAATCCAGTGATACGAACGCACATATCTGTAAAGTTTCTAACATTAAAAATGATATAAGGAAAAATTTTAAATTTTTAGTAATATTTGTATAACTTGAAAGTAAAGCTATTGGAGTTACAAATGTAGTCAATAATACGAAATAAAGAGATATACCATCTATACCTAAATTAAAATGACAAAAACTTAATTGATTAAATTCATATATAAATTGATATTGAGTAGTATTTGAATCAAATTGAATCCACATAAAAATAGAAATAATTAAATTAATAAGTGAAGTTGAAAGAGCTATAATTTTCATTTTAGATTTATTATTAATGGAATCCTCTTGAATTGGTATTAATATTAAAGAACCTATTATAGGTACAAGCAGTAATAATGTAATCATTTTTATTTATTTATTTTATTTATTTTATTATTTTTATTTTTTAAATTTTTATTTATTATAATTAACCTTTATTTCATATATTACTTATTTATTTTTAAAAGGTAAATTTATAATAATTATCTCATTTATTAATTTATATTTATAAAAGCTTTTATTTATTATTATTAATATTTCTATTACTATCTTTATTGTTATTTATATTTTATTTTTAATAAATATTTATTATTTTTAATTAATTATTTATTTTAATAATTTATGTTTATATTACCATTATATTATTCAATTAAATAATTATAAAGTGAATACTATTATTTAAATAAGTTAATATTAGTTAAAATAAATTATTTTATTTATTAAATGAATAGATTAAAGTAAATTTAATAAACAGTTAAACATATAATTATCTAATTATTTTAATTAGAAGAAATATTTAATATTATGTATAAATTAAGTAAATATAAATATAAATTTAAATTAAAAATAATATATTATTAATATTTAAATAAAGTATTATTTTAAATTGTTGGGGTTATAAATATATTATAATTAGTTTAAAAAATTTTTATTTTAGTTTATTTTAGTTTATTTTAGTTTATTTTAGTTTATTTTAGTTTAATAGATTAATTACTATATAAATTATTTAATTATTTTAATTATAAAAAATATTACTATTAATTTTAAAATTTAATTTAGTTTTAAATATAGATAACATAAAATATAATTTTTAATTTTGTAGTATGTATTAATATTTGTAATATTTGTAATTAAAGAATTAAAACAATTAGTTATTTAATTTATAATTTGATGGTATTAATACTAAAACTAAACTAGCTAAATATATAATTACTAATCTAATTTCACTAAATAAAGATGTATCAATTAATATAGGAGCAAATACTAAAAATAATAATGATAGTAAACCTAAAGTAATATAAAGTGAATAAGTGGTTACAATTCCAGTATCTAATTTAGAAATATTAAATCCAGTATCAGTTAAAGTAGAAGATAAACCATAAGGTCCTACAAGTTCTATTACACCTCTATCAAATATTTTAGATATAATATTACCAAGTTTTAAACCATTACTTATTATATAGTAATTATAAATTACATCAAATAAATATTTATTATTTAAAAAAGTATAAGCTTTTCGTCCTAATGAAGTTTCAGTTAAATTAATTATAAAATATGGATTTTTATTATATAAATAAATAGCTAAAGTAGCTCCAAATAAAGTAAAAATAGAAGGTAATAATTTAATAATTAAAGGTAAACTAAATTCAGCTTCAATCATAGCTATATTATTAGGATGAATAAATAAAGAATTACCAAAGAAATCAGAACCTACTCCTACAAATAAATCTGAAAATACATAACCAAAAAATATACTAAATAAAGCTAAAATAAATAAAGGTATAATAACTGATAAATTAGCTTCATGAGAATTTAAATATACTATTTTAGATCCATTTGGTACTGTTAAAAATACAAGACTTATTAATCTAAATGAATAAAAAGCAGTTAAACCAGCAGTAATAGTACCTAAAATATAAGCATAAGTACCACTAAAACTATATTGTCCATAAGCTAATTCAATAATTAAATCTTTACTGTAGAAACCTGTTAACCAAGGAGTAGCTAGTAATGATAAAGTACCTACTAACATTATTGAATAAGTAAACGGTAAGAAATTTATTAAACCTCCCATTCGTCTTACATCTTGTTGATCTGCAAAACTATGGATTACTGCTCCAGCACCTAAGAATAATAATGCTTTAAAGAAAGCATGGTTAACAACATGCATTAAAGCTACATTATATTGTGATAATCCAACAGCCATTACCATATAACCTAATTGTGATATAGTAGACATAGCTATAATTCTTTTTAAATCATTTTGTACTAGACCACAAGTAGCAGCAAAAAAAGCAGTAGATGCACCAACTAAAGTAATAACTAATAATGCAGTAGAACTAAATTCTAATAAAGGTGATGATCTAAGTAGTAAATATAGACCAGCTGTTACCAATGTAGCCGCATGAATTAAAGCACTTACTGGTGTTGGACCTTCCATACTTCCAGGTAACCAAGAATGTAATGGTATTTGACTAGATTTAGCCATAGCTCCTGATAATAATAATAAAGCAATTATTGTTATTGCTGTTTCATTTACAATAGGGGCTATACTAAATACTGTAGCATAATCTAATGATCCAAATAATGCAAATATTGCAAAAAATCCAATACTTAATCCCATATCACCTACTCTATTCATTGTTAAAGCTAATATAGCGGCTTTATTAGCTTGTAATCGAGTGAACCAGAAATTAATTAATAAATAAGAAACTATACCAATACCTTCCCAACCTACAAACATAACAAAATAATTAGCACCGGAAACTAATAATAACATAAAGAAAGTGAATAGTGAAAGATATGAGAAAAATCTTTGATTGTGAGGATCTCCAGACATATAATCAGTAGAAAATATATGGATTAAGGATGAAATATAAAGAACAGGAATAAACATTGATACAGTTAGTTGATCAAATAAAAATTCCCAAGATATAGACATAAATTCTGAATCTACCCAACTAACTAAATTAATTGAAACAGGTGAACCGCAAATACCTACCTCATAAAAAGCTATAGATGCTAATAAAGAAGATAAAATTAAACAAGTACATGTTATAAGATGTGCTCCAGTTACACCTATTTTTCTTCCCATGAATCCTGATACTATAGAACCTAATAAAGGTAAAATTAAAATTGAAAGATACATTATGTTCTTAGTGATATATTTCCTCTTAATCTATAAAAAGCTACAAGAATACTTAAACCTATTACTGATTCTGCACCAGCAATAGAGATTATATATATGCTAAAGGTTTGACCTACATTATCATCAAATCCGAATGAACTTATTAATACTAATAAAGTAACAGCTAGTAACATTATTTCTATGGCTATAATCATCAAGATAATATTTTTTCTATTTAAAATAAAACCTAAAATACCTATTAAAAATAAGAATAATGACAGATTCATAGTTATATATATTTTGTATCTTAACCTAAAAGTCCCTGTAATAATTAAGGCATATATTTATTTTTATATATTATATTTTATATATATTTAATTTTGTTTTTATTTTTTTTTTAATTATTTTATTTTTAATTAATTATTATTTAATGTTTTTACTAATCTTGTTAAATTTTTTATTATAATTATATTTTTATTAATATTATTTTATTATTATTTTTATAATATTATGAATATTATTTTTATTATATTATTTATATTTAGAAGATTTTATTTAAATTATATAAATTAATTAATAAATTAAGCACCACCCCAGAAATATACAGCTAAAAATAAAAATAGCCAAACGATATCAACAAAATGCCAATAAAGTATACCAGCTTCATGTCCTTGATGATGTGTATCTGTTAAATGATAATTTATAATTCTAATAAAACCTACTAATATAAATATTGTACCAACAATTACATGTAATCCATGTAGACCAGTTGAAGCATAAAATGCTGAACCGTATACTCCATCAGACATTGTGAATGCTGCTTCAGAATATTCATAATATTGTAAAGCTGTAAATATTACAGCTAATATAATTGTAATAAATGTACCTATAATAGCTCCTTTTCTATTTCCTGCTATTAAGGCATGATGTCCATAAGTTACAAAAGCACCAGATGATAATAATAAAAAAGTATTAAGTAATGGGATAGCAAAAGCATCTAAAGGTGTTATCCCTAAAGGAGGCCAAGAACCTCCAATTTCTATCGCAGGTGTTAAACTTGAATGAAAGAATGCCCAGAATATTGATAAAAAAGCAAAAACTTCACTTACAATAAAAAGAACTACACCTATTATTAGACCATTTTTAACTTCTTTTGTATGGTTACCTAATAATGTACCTTCTGTGATTACATCTCGAAACCAAAGTGCCATACCTGAGGCTGTTAAAATAAAACCTAAATTTAATAATAAGCCGCCATTGGCAAAGCCATGCATGTACATTACTGCTCCTATAGTCATACTTAATAAGGAGAAACTAACTAAAATAGGCCAAGGTGAAGGGTCTACTAGATGAAAAGGAAAATATTGAAATTTATTTCTTAAATTTATACTATTCATAATTATTTAATATATTTGTTTATTTATTTATTTATTTATTTATTTATTTTTATTGATACCAAGGAATAGATTAACTATTATTAACTAGAGTAATACGATCAAATGGAGTGTTTAATATTATAATTAATTTATTATTTATTAAATGAAACTTGTGCTAGTAATAGTTCGATATAAAATGTAAAAACATTATAGTTGGTTACTTAGATTAGATATTAATTTTTTATTGGACTTGAGTCTTCTATACTTTTATTAAGATATGATTTATAACCGTAATAAAAAAGAAAAATAAATTAATTTACTATTCTATAATATTATTAAATAAAGAGGTAATATATGTTTTTATTTATTTTATTTACTATTTATTATTTACTAAATTAATAAAGGAATTATATAACCTTGCTAATTTATATTTTTCCTCTTTTTTAATTTGTTTTAATTATTTATTATTTAATTAAAATTTTATTACAATTCAATTATTTTAATATTTTATAAAATTATATTTAATCTTTGATTTGCTTATTTAATAATAAATTTAAAATTTTAATAAAGGTAAGCAACAATATTAAATTTTCTTATAATTATATTACCTTTATTTAATAAATATATTAATTATGTGTATTTAAATATTTAGATGATTATGAAAACACCACTTTATTATATCAAGAAAATAAATTACTATAAGATAATACAAATAATATATATTGCTGTTAATAATATAGATATATTATTTGTATTTATAACCTATATTTGTAAACCTTTTTATCTAAAATATTATTCATTTTTACTTTAACTTATTCTACAACTTATAAAGTATTATCTATAGAATCTTTTTATTTCACTAATAATTTTTATTATTGTTTTATTTTTGTATATTATAATAAATTATATTTAATTATTTATTATTATTATTATTATTTATTTTAAATCATTAATATTTTTTTTTATTATAATTAACAAAGGAAGTGGAAGGGGGGTTATGTTAATTAGTATTTATTATAGAAATATTATTCTTATTATTTATGAATAAAGTAATAAGAAAGCAATCATTAAAGAGAACAATCCAGTAGCTTCGGCTAAAGCGAAACCAAGGATTGCAAAAGTAAATAATTGTCCTCTTACTTGAGGATTTCTAGCTGTAGAAGCGATTAAAGAAGAGAAGATTAAACCGATTCCGGCACCTGCTCCAATTAAACCTGAGCAAGCTAAACCTGCACCTATGTATTTTGCTGCTGCTAACATATTAAATAAAGTTTCATTTATATTAGATAGCGTCTAACATATATAATGATTTAAATTATATACCCTTTTATATTATTAATAAATACAAAATAATAATTAAAATATTCAAATAAAATAATAATAAATAAAGTAGTATTAAGATAATACAATTACTTCTAATCAAATAAAATTAAGTACAGTCTAATAATAGTACTTAAGTAGATATAAGAAATAAAATAATAATACATATTTAGTTAATTATATATCTATAATTGATCCTCAAATATGTATTAACCATAGTATAGATTATTTTAATATTTAAAATGAGAAAAATAATTCTAATATATAGAAAAAATATTACTGTAACATAATGTTTATACAAAAATAGATAAATTTTACAACAAATAAGGTTTATGAATAAACACTAAACCATTATAATTATATCTAAAATATATAATCAAATTAAATATTTAATTAACTCTAATAAAAATTTAATAAATTAAATTTATCAATCCCCTAAATTAACTTAAATTAAAATTTTTCCCTCATTTTATCTTATTATTAATTTGATTTTATTTGAATATGTTAATTTGTCCTTTTCTTTTAATAGTTTAGTAAATATAATATTTTATTAATAAATATCCAATAAATATACCCAAAATAGAAAACAAATTAAATATATTAAATATAAAATATTATTAACATAATTTATTATATTATTAATATATGCAAGTTTAATTAAATTTATTTGCTTTATTAAATAATATTTATTCAGAGTGTATATTTTTAATTTAATAATTATTCTTAGTATATTATAATTAATATAATTTAACTATTATATTTTTATAAAATAAATTATAAACAAATAAAAATTAATTAATTAAATAAGTATACAATATAAATATATTTACTTTAAACCGAAATTTAAATATAATTAAAAAATAAAATAAAAAATATTAAATAAATATTATATAAAGTATAATATTTTAAATAATATATAAAATTATTATGACTAACCTTTAACATCAAGTCTTCAATAAATTAGTAATGCTAAACTAAATACTTTACAGTAAATTACATTTGCATCCTATCTAGAAATGTTCTATTTCTTAATTAAACGGAATTTATAATCTTTTTTCTATACCATCAATTTATTAATTTATTTTAATAAACTAATAATTTAATAAATATAAATCTATTAAATAATACTGGAATTAACTATAATTTAAAAATTATAATATATAATATTTTAATAAATAAAAAAAAGATTGTATCCGATTATAGTATCTAAGGGTTAGATTCTTGCTTGATATTCATTCAGCATTTATCTATTATGTTTGTGGCTACCCAACTATGCCTTATTAATGCAACTAATAATTCTTAATATTCCTTTAGTTTTATCTGCAAGTTTCATTAAGAATATCATTCATATAATTATCCAAGATTAAAATATAAATGAGTGCAACTTTGAACAATTGGTACACTAGAGAAACACAGCCTATTGATCCTTTCGTACTAGAAGGTCTGCCCTTGTTTACTATTTTTTCCTCCAGAAGATAGGGTCAATACTGACTCACGTCGTATTAAACCCAACTCACGTACCCTTTTAATCGGCGAACAGCCGAACCCTTCCAAGCTTCTTCCCCCGGAGGATAGGATGAGTCGACATCGAGGTGTCAAACAGCCGAGACAATGTGTACTCTCGTCGGCTATTAACCTGTTATCCCTAGCGTAACTTTTATCGATTGATCCCCGTCTATTCCATAATATAGCGAGGGGTCACTATGCCCTACTTACGTATCTGTGCGACTTCTAAGTCTTTCAGTTAAGCATGCTTACCGCCATTGCGCCCTACATAACCGTTCACTGGTTAATTGATCTCCATTCAATTTCTAGCTATACCTTTTTTAATTTTTATTTTTAGTTAGATTGTTAAATAATTATTACCAATTTAATTTGGTTTTTTGTATTAATATCATAATATTAAATTAAATAATAAATTATTAAAATAAAATAATATAAATGATATTTTAAGTTTTGTTTTTTTAAATATTTGGATGTACTTTGCTACTCTATTAAAGACGACCGCCCCAGTCAAACTGCCAATTAGTCAACTCTCCCTTTTTTTTCTTAATTAATTATAATTAATTTATTTATAAGGTAAACATCAACCCAACCCTAGTCTTAAGGTATTCCACTTTTTGTCTATCGACTTCCCTAATCACTATTAACCAGAGTTGTTGTAGATCAATGTGATAACTAACTACAGTAAAGCTGCATAGGGTCTTCCCGTCCCCCTGGAGGTAACCCGCATCTGCACGGGTAATTCAATTTCACTGAGCAAGTTGTAGAGACAGTGAAGCCATCGTTAAATTATTGATACCGGACCACATTTAATGGCCAATTTATTTTGCTACCTTAGGATCCTCATAGTTAAGACCGCTATTAACCAGACTTTCGATTAATCACAGTTTCCCATAACCTCTCTTATATTAATGGCATCGGGCAAATTTCGACCGCTATACTATGATATTAATCATTGCAGCGATCTGTGTTTTTAGTAAACAGTCGGGGCTTCCGATTCTGTGCCACCGTTAAAAAATTAAAATTATCTTATTATCTTCTGGTAGATAATAACTATCTTATCTATAACGGTACCTCTTATTGTCAAACTTATGAGGTGAATTTGCCGAGTTCCTTTACAACTTTTAGCTCTACGCCTTAGTATTCTCTACCTACGAACCTGTGTCGGTTTAGGGTACAGTAGCTATATTATAATTTAGAAATCAATAATAATTATACTTTATAAGTTAAAAAGAAACAAATTGATATTAATTTATGACTTAATATTTAATAAATATCAGATTAAATTAATTCATATTTAATATTAAATTATTACTATAAAGTTTTAATAAAATACTAAGGAAAAAAATATAATCTTTGTTCTATATTTTTGATAATTTATTCTTATTTATAATAATTACCTAAAAATATTAAAAAACAAATATCAATTACCAGATAGATAAATAGAAAATTAAATAATTTTAGGCTCTGTTTATTAAAACAAATAAAACAAAATTAAAATTTAACAAGTAGATTATTAGAGAGTAAATTACATATGTATAACTTGTATTTCCTGGTCTATTTTATAGACTTTCAGTTACGAACTCATCAGATAAAACTTTGGTTTTACTCCTTAGAGGCTGCAATTACATAAGGCGGTTTAACCTATCCTTATAACCCTTTCGTATTCGGCGAGAAGTATTATAACTTCTTTTTACGTTACTCATGTCAGCATTCTCTCTTCAGTCACCTAAAAACAATGAAACACTGTTTTATTAATGGTTTGACTGAATGTTCTACTACCTAAATTAAAAATAAAAAAGGTAAACCAAACATAAAATAATATTATTTTATTAATTATTAATTATGTTTTTTTATTTATTATATTACTAATCATAAATAAAACTTTTTTATTTAAAATTAACACGATATCGGTTGATTACTTAAGACCCGTTAAATTTTCGGCGCTACGATCTAACTGCTGATGCGTTGTTACAAACGGTCATTATAAGTAGCGACTACCAGGCTCACTTCACAGCTGTATACGATTGGCTACATCCTTAATTTCACTTAATAATCATTTGGGACCTTGATCTGTGTTCTCGGCTGTTTCCGTCTTGACTACCCAACTTAGCATGAGTAGTCTGAATATCTACCATCAATTTATGTACTTCCGAGATTCGCTTCCATAGGTAAGATTTTCGAGGTCCCCGCAACCTAAACGCCTAATAGTAAAAATAAATTATATTTATTAATCTTTATCTAAAACTTGTTGGGAATTGCCGTGCTGTACCTCCATAAATTTTGTGTAGATGTCATACTTAAATATGTTTCGTAGAAAACCAGCTATCACTAGGTCAGATTGGCATTTCACCGCTTTCAAAGACTCTTCGGAGAATAATGCAACATTCACCCGTTCGATCCATTATAATCTGGTCTTAGAAAGATCACCTAGCTTCGGGTCTAATAGAAGTAACTTATCCATCACCATTTGTAAATCTTATTAATTAGCTTACATAATTTTTATTATTTCTTTAGTTTTAACCTTAAGAATTAATTAAATTTTAAGAAATAAATATTAGATAATAAATAATATTCACCATAATCAAAATAAAATACTATTTAAGCTCGAGTAAGCCTAAACTTATTTTGATTTATCTTAATTAATAAAAATTTTATGGTCCAGTCGCTTTCGCTAGGGCTTTAAACCTTGCTACTCCTATTAACTTGCTGACCCATTATGCAAAAGGTACGCCGTTATTCTTTATTTTCTCATTTGAGAATAGAATTTCGACTGCTTATAGAGTTACTAATTCAAGTTATTTCACCCAAATCTTTTCTAACTTAATTAATTAAAACATATCAAAGATAAATTAAAATTAATTAAATTAAATTAGAAGTGTTCTGTCAAATATACACGCTTTTCAAACAATTTCCTTTACAGTACTTTTTCACTATCGCTAAATTTATAATACTTAGCCTTAGAGGATGGTCCCCCTATATTCCGACAAGTTTTCTCTCATCGTACTTTTTTATTTGTTATAATTAATTAAATATTTTTATTTATATTTATTCTTAGGAATATTTTTATTAATTATTAATTAAATATTCTTAAATCATCAATTTAAGTCATAAATTGAATAATTCGCATTACACTTAAATTTAAGTTTTATGCTAAATAATTATAATTAAAAATTGTTTTGTTTTAATTAATTATAAATTTATTACTTTATAAATCTACAGGACTCAATGTTTTTTACCTTCTTTAGTACAATTTTTATAAATTAAATAAATAAATTATTATATTTAAAAATAATGCTGACTAGACTCAATATTTGGCTTTTAATCTATTAGGAAGCATAATTCCGAATTGCCGCCTCCGATATTGTCTTAATCTTCAATTTATAAAGTAAATTAGGCTAGTCCGATTTCACTCACCATTACTTTCGGAGTCTCGGTTGATTTCCTTTCCTTTCCCTACTGAAATGTTTTACTTCGGGAAGTTATAATAAAAAGGTTTCCCTTAGGATCGCCCCAATTAATGGTATAATTAAATTAATTAATTAAGTTGAAGCTTTTGGTATAATACCTCCTTTTTTATAAATTTGCTATGTTATCCTTAATAACCCCTTTGAAATACTTTTTTTATATTTTTTGATGTTATAACAATATTGTCATCGATACTTTTAAGTATTAACAATTTTTTTTAGTATCTTTTTATATTGTTTAATTTATCATTTTCTTTTCCTAATGTTAAAATATTTATTTATTTAAAAATATAAAAATTCAATATTATAAATAATAAGTAAAAATAATTATAAATAAGTGAAATTTAATTTATATTAATGAAATATATTAATAAAAGAGGTAAAATTAGTTTAATTGGTAAAATTACGTCTTGTGGCGACGGTGTTCAGAGTTCAAATCTCTGATTTTACCTTAAAAATATTATAATTCAATATAATTAATATTTAATATTAATCATAGAAAGTTATTTATAAATATATAATTTAAATGTAATTTATATATATTGTGATTTATTAAAGCCGAAAAAAGGCATCGAACCTTTGTTTTACCGTCATGAATGGTATGTTTTAACCTTTTAAACTATTTCAGCTTAGATAATTATAAAAATTAATTTAATTTATTATAACTTAAGTTATATTTATACAATATATATCACATTTTATACAATAGATATTTAATTAATTTAAATTTGAAATATTAATTGAAATAAAATTAACTAAAACTATATAAATATATATAATTGTTTATTTGTTTACTATGAAATATAATATACCTAATATTTATTATATATAATTATAGATTATATTACAATAATAAATATATTCTATAATTAATTTATTATATAATTAATTGCAAATAAAAAATGCTAATACAAATAAAAACTTTACTTAATATATTATTATTTTATTATTTATAATAATAGTGTATTTTAGATTAGTATGATAAATATACTAATAATTACTTATAAACGATACCTTAGAATTAGAATATATTAATTATATTGAATTATTATTTTAATTAATTTATTATAATTAAATACATTTATTAATTATACTTTAAAATATTTACTATTATTAAAATTTAAATTAATGTAAAAAACTAATATAATAAATATAATAAAAATTCTACTTTCAGATATATAATTTATATAATAAAATAATATATTATAATAATATAATTTTCCTCATTACTAAAATGTATTTAAACATAGAAATAATTTATTTAAATTATAAGTAAATTATTATAAGATTTATAATAGATTAAATTAATTATTATTTTTTATATATAATTATAGAATACTACAAATATTAGAATTAACATTTAATAAAACATTTATATAAATAAATAAATTATTAATAGTATGCAAATATTATATTATTAATAATATTGTAAAGTAATATATGATTTACTTACTATAATAACTTATCTTATAATTATTAATAAATAATTTAATTATTTAATAAAATAAATATATTTAAAGAGTTAGAATTATTCTCTATAGGACGAATTTTGTAATATACAATTAAAAAGTATTGATAAAAAATAATAAATTTTATATTTTATATGTTATATATTATATATTATTTATTATTTATTTTACTTTAATTAATAATAATTAACTGAATTTTATCTAAATATTTATAGGTAATATATAGGAGTTCTGAATTACTAATTATTTATAATAATTAAAAAATAAACATACTTAAGTGTTAGATATTTTTATTCTATAAATACTTATATTATATTAATATAAATAGAATAAAATATTTTAATTATTTATTAAAATTTAAAATTTTCTATTTATTTATCCACAATTTAAATTGTTCCTTACCTAAAGGATAGATATATATAAATTTACCTAGAACCTTTACTTAATTTAAACTCATTTATTAATTATTAATTTATATTAATAAATAGAATAAATTCCAGTTTTAGAGTTCATAACTCTCTTTTAATATTAACAATTTAAGTTATTATTAATACACAATAATTTATTAATTTATATTGTTACTATTTATTACTTAATTTTAAATATTTATATTTAGATTAGTAATAAAATTATTCCCATTGAAACTATAATATTTTATTAATACAATATAAATTATTAATTTATTTAATACTTAAAATATATTAATTTATAATATAATAGGTAATTTAACTTATTAACTTTTAAATATAAAATATTCTAAATATATTAAGGGGGGGGGTTATTAAATTAGTATGATATACTGATAATTATTATGATAATGGTTTATCATAATTAGTTAATGCAATAGCTCCTGTACCTATTTCTAGTACAAATCCAATTGTTAATACACTAAAAAATATTAAAGCAATAATAAAACCAAAAGTGCTAACTTGATAAAGTGTTACACCTAAAGGGAATAAAAGTAAAATTTCAAGATCAAAAACAAGGAATAACATAGCTACAATATAAAAATGTATTTGAAAGGTAGATCTAGTTTGTCCATAAACAGGACTAAATCCACATTCATAAGCAGAAACTTTAGCTTCATCTGGTTTATGTGTTGCTAATAAAATATTTAAAGATAATAATATAAGAGCTAAAATAGGAACAAAAATAAATAACATTAATAAAGTGTTCATTAATAATTAAATAAAGATAAAGATAGCAATTGTGTACTATTTAAAATTATAGAAGGTTTAAGAACAAACAATAAAATTGATAATGTAAGACTGGAAATTAAAAAACTATGGAAATTGCTTAATAAAATTTCTTCTTTATTAGTCAAAACATTATTTTCTAACTCTAAATTAGGATTAGTAGACAATGTTTCAAGTGGAGTATTTTCTTCTGTATGAAGAACTTTAATAATTTTTAAATAATAAGAAGCACTTATAACACTTACTAGTATGGCAACTATAGCCATAAAATAATATCCACTTTCAATAGCTGAAGATAAAACAAACTGTTTAGAGAAAAAACCTATTAAAGGAGGTATTCCAGCCATAGAAAACAAACATATACTTAAACTTAAACTAAGTAAAGGATTATAAAAAAATTGATTTTTAAGTTCATAAATAAATTTGATATCTGTATCTACTTTATTTAAATAATAATTATTAATTGTTTTATTATCTCTATTTGAAATATTAATTGAATTATTTATAATATAACCTAAAGCTATTATAATTAAAAATACATCTAAATTAGTCATTGAATATTGAATAATGTAAAATATAAGTGAATCTATTGATTGTTCAGTATTAATTGATAAAGCTAATAATATAAATCCAATATGACTGATTGTACTATACGCTAATAGTCGTTTTATTTTAGTTTGAGCTAAACCTACTAATGTTCCTATAATTAAAGATAATAAAGAACTTATTAATAATAAATTTTTTATTAAATAGGATGTACTTTCACCTGTAACATTTTTTGTATTTAATATATTACTATTTATTGAATTAAAAGAATTTAATAATTCAAAATCTGAAGTAATAGAACATACATTACCATTTTTTACATTACCTATCTGTGTTTGTATTTCTAATAAAAATACTAATATAGATATTTTAGGCATTATTGTTAACCATATTGTTACGATTGTAGGACTATCATCATAAACATCTGGTGCCCAATTATGTAAAGGTGCTGCTGCTATCTTAAATAAGAATCCTACAAATATTAATATTAAACCTAAACTTAATCCTTGTATTATATTATAACTATCTGATACTGATATTAAACTATAAATTGATTCAAAATTAGTTAATCCGGTAAATGTATATATTAAACCAGCACCTAGTAATATTAAACAAGAAGATAATCCTCCTAATAAAAAATACTTTAAACCAGCTGAAGTAGCTGATTCTGAATCTCTATATAAAGCAGCTAAAATATATAAACCAAAACTTTGTAATTCTATACTTAAATACATTGATATTAAATCAGCAGAAGAAATTAATAATGAAGCACCAAATGTACTAAATAAAACTATTAGTGAATATTCTGTAGCATAATTAGTTTTAATTATTGTAGGTTGTACGATCTTAGATGTATTTGGAATTATAGATAATAATTCACTATTTCTATTTAACTTATAATTAAATTTTAATGGCCAAGCCATTAAGATAATTGATCCTGTTAAAAATAGAAAAACTTCTAAGATTTGTGACACTAAGGTCACATGGAATAATCCACTATATATACCTATACCTGATCCAATTGACTGAATATATAAAGCATCAAAAGATAAAGCTCCGGCATAAAGTAAAATAATAGAAGATATTCTAGAGTAAAAAATAGGCGATAACTTTTTATTAAATGAAGGTAGAGCAATAGCCACTATTAAAATTAAAATACTTATGAAAATCATTGCTTGTCTAATACTAGACAAGCAATGATTTTATTATAAAAAATTTTTTAATTTAAAATTAACAGTTAAGTTATACTCTTATTTAATTTATCCTATTTTTTACTCTTTTTTTTTGTTTTTAATTTTCTTGTTAAAAATTAATAATTTATTAAATATTATAAATTTAATTTTTTATTTTATTTAATTATTTATTAAATATAGACGTCAGGTATCTTAATATTTTTATATATAAGATCTAATAAATAATTACTTATTTATTTAAAAATTAAGATCTACATATATTATTAAGTTTTATAATGAATAGGTAACGGTAATATTTATATGATGATAGAGATATTCGCACAATTTATTTAATTTAGCATAATTTATTTAATTTATGAGTAGAAAAATTTAATATTTGTTTAAAGTATTAATAATCTACTTTACTCATTATTTATATTTTATTATTAAACTATAATAATAAACTAAAATTAAAATAAAGAAGGTAACTTATTATCGTTAATTAAATTTTATTATTAACAATTAACTATTAAATGGTAAATAAATAAATATTTATAAATATATATTAATATAAATAAATATAAATAAATAAATATAATAAATTGTTTTTATTGATTAATTTTATTTCTTATGTATTCAATAGCTTCATTTATAGATTCTGTATTCCAATATAAATTATCAGTATAACTAGTATTACTAATTATTTCCATCAATGATCCAACTGAATAATTATTAATATGAAATTGTACCATTCTATCAAACCAAATATGACCATAAGGATATAAAACCTTAGTATTAAATTCTAAATCATCAAATTGAGGATCATAAGAAACTTCATTAAATATAGTAACAGGTGAAGAAGCTCTAAATAATAATCTAGTTCTAACTTGTGATGATTCATTACCAGTATTATCATTATTAACTAATAATCTAGATTGTAATGATTCATTACTTGAACTAGAATTATAATCACTTGTATTATCAGAATCGTAATAAGTATTATAAACTAAATTATTATTATTTTCTATTTCTTGATTACCGTTAATTAATACAATAGCATTAGAATCAGAACCTAAAGGATTAGGATTATTAGAAGGATTTAAATTATTATTTGAACTACTACTGAAATTAAAATCATTATGATTAGAATTACCATTTTGATTAGTTGGCATTACATAATTAAAATTATCATCTAATGGATTATTAGATAAATAAAAATAAGATTCTAAATTAGAATAAGATTCTAAATTAAAAAAAGATACTAAATTAAAAGTTATAAAATTAAGTTCATAAATAGAATAATTTAATAAAATTAATAATAAATTAATAATAACAATTGATAATAAATAATATACTCTAATTTTAATTAATAATGATGGTAAATTAAAATTAATAAAAATAAATAATATTAATTTTAATATTTCAAATCTTAAATTAATATTATTTATAAATATTTTTAAATAATTATTATAAATTATTAAATGAATTATCATTAAATTTAAATTAATAAATGAAATTAAAAAAGTTACAATATCATATGCGATTAAATTAAAAAGGTTAATTTGTATTCTTAAATAGTTAATTAGTGAAATAAGATTAATTTTAAAATTAATAAATAAGAATTGGTTTATTAGTAAGTTCATCATTTTTATGTTTTTTATTTTTTGTTTATTTATTTTTGTATTTATTGATACCAAGGAATAGATTAACTATTATTAACTAGAGTAATACGATCAAATGGAGTGTTTCATTTAATAAAACTATATCAAATTATAATTTATTATTTAGATGAAACTTGTGCTAGTAATAGTTCGATATAAAATGTAAAAACATTATAGTTGGTTACTTAGATTAGATATTAATTTTTTATTGGACTTAGGTCTTCTATACTTTTATAGATGTTAAAATTTAATAATAACCTTTTATAAAAAAAATCGTCTGTTATAAATAATTAAAATTATTAAATTTTTATTATATATTAATATAAATTATATAGTATTTTATTTAAAGAATAACAATAAAATTTAAATAATTTAAATTATTTAAATCTAATGAAAGGGGGGTTAAATAA
This sequence comes from Hygrophorus russula, assembly GCA_003314125.1. NCBI lineage: Eukaryota > Fungi > Basidiomycota > Agaricomycetes > Agaricales > Hygrophoraceae > Hygrophorus > Hygrophorus russula. Next base: position 5,409 of record QLPE01004559.1, on the reverse strand, counting down.
TAGTAAAATTTTAGCAATTATTGATTATTATTTTTCTGTAGCTATATCCATTAAAGTATTTTCAATTACACCTATTACTGGTACAATGAATAAGAACCATACAAAATAAAATGCAGTAGAAAATTGACCTATTTCTAGATAAGGGCTTTCAGGATGTTGAGATCCTATCCACATTAATATAAAAAAATTAACAACAAAGAACCAGAAAGCTAATTTCATAGCAGGTCTAAATTGATTTCCTCTAATTCTAGATAAATCTACTAAAGGAAGTATTAATAATATTAATAAAGATCCAAACATAGCTAGAACTCCAAGTAATTTGTTTGGGATTGATCTTAATATAGCATAAAAAGGTAAAAGATACCATTCAGGAACAATTGAAACTGGAGTACTCATTGGATTAGCAGGAATATAATTATCTGAGTGACCTAATAAATTAGGATAAAAGAAAACTATAATAGATAATACAAGGAAAAAAAATAAAATAGTAACAAGATCTTTGAAAATAAAATAAGGTTGCATTGCATATCTATCCCCATTAGAAGAAACTCCATTAGGATTATTAGATCCATGAACATGAAGAGCAATTAAATGTGCTACAGCTAAAGCAGCTAATAAGAAAGGTAATAGATAATGTAAAGAGAAGAATCTATTAAGTGTAGCATTTGACACTGAGAATCCTCCCCAAATTAACTCAACTATATCTTGTCCAAATACTGGAATAGCAGATAATAAATTAGTAATTACTGTAGCACCCCATAAACTCATTTGACCATATGGCAATACGTAACCTAAGAAAGCTATAGCCATCATAAGTATAAGAATTATTACTCCAATAGACCATACTAATACTCTTGGTGATTTATATGAACTATAATATAAACCTCTACCAACATGCATATAAACAAATATAAAGAAGAATGAAGCAACATTAGCATGAACATATCTTAAAATCCATCCATTATTTACATCTCTCATAATATGCTCAACTGAATTAAAAGCAAAATCTACATTTGCTTGATAATGCATTGCTAAAAAAGCTCCTGTTAATATTTGTATTATTAAACATACTGCTAATAATGATCCAAAGTTTCACAAATATGTAATATTAGCTGGTTGAGGTGAATCTACTATATAAGAATTAACCAATCTTAGTAATACATGGGTTTTTAATATTCTCATTATTTATTTTTTTATAATTTATTTTGTTTTTATTTATTTTTATTTTCTATTTTAATTTATTTAATGTTAATGTGTATTAACTCAATTATTTATAATCTTTATGTTAATTATTAAAAAACTCCAATAATATAATACTTATTTTTATGATATAATTAAATTTGATTAATTTAAGTTAATTTAAGGTTATATGTTACAAGGTATAATTATTAGTTATGAAAGAAAGTTAATTATTACAGAGATATAAATTATAATTATTTTATTAGAAACAAAATAAATAAAATTGGCTTTAATAAATTTACAGACCTTGATAATATATCAAAATAAAATAAAGTAAAAGATTGTTTAGATTTAAATCTAATTTAATTACAATATAATTATTTATCAGTTAAATTATATTTTTTATTTATCATTAGTTTATTAAATTTTATATTTAAAATATTTAAATTAAACTAATTTAATAGACTATAAATTAACCTTTATAATTTAAGGTATAATTAACACTGTAACAATGGATATAAAATAAATATTTAATTATTTAATAAAATGTATAAAAACTTTTATTTAACTAATATTTTATATTAATTTAATTTTTTAATAATTAAGCCCAAGAAGATTTGAACTTCTACAGATTCCTCATCAAGAAATCATTCTACCATTAAATTATAGGCTTTCTAATTCATTATATTATTTAATGAGCACATAACTTATTTTTATATATTTTTTTTTTTTATTATACTTTAGTTTAAATTGTCTCTCAGTTACAGTTATATACTTTTACTATTTAACTAATATAACTAATATAATTAATATAATAAATATAATTAATAATCAAAGCAAAGGATATAATTAATAATGAAAATAATGAAAATATATAAAAAAGATATAATAAATAAATAAATTAATACAAATTATAATTAATATTAGTATAATTATAAATTTATCTAACATATAAATATATATATTATTATATATTAGATAAGATACTTAACTATTTAAGTAATTTTTATTAGTAAAAATAATTTAAATAAGTAAAAATAAATTTATTAAAATTAAACCATTTAAATATAAAGTAACAATTTTAAATATTTATTATTAAATTTTATATTTTACAAATTATTGTGATTAGCCTTATCCTAAAACTAAATATAATATAAATATTTTACTTTTTATTTATTAATTTAATAAATAATTTATAAATTATTATAATTTTAGTTTAATGTTTTATTAAACAATTTAAATCTAAGGTCTTAATTAAATGAAATTAAATAATAATTCATAAATCTAAATTTAATATCAATAATATTTACTTAACTAAAATTTTATTTTGTTTAAACCATAATCATTCTTTTAGTATAAATAAGATATATATAATTATTTATTTAAATAATTACATATTATTAATAATATAATTACAATTAAATTTATTATTAAAATATTAGATTAAATATGTTTAACTAAACTACTTTTATCTTATTCATAATATATTCTTTTCTAATTTATTAATCTTATTATAAAAGTAGTAACTAAACTAATAAATAATTTATTAATTAAGGATACTGAAATAATATTAATAATAGATTATTTATTTTTTGATACTTTGTATCTAATCTAATTATAGTTATATTTATACTTTAACATTTATATAAATAATTGTATCCTTTATATTAAACATTATATTATTCTAGTAAATGAAACGTATGTATATCATTAAATATAATGAAATGTTAAGTAACTAAATAAAGTTTAATCTAGAAAGTTAATTTAAACTTACTTTATTTAGTAATATGTGACGTCTACCTACCATTAAAGATAACAAATAAATAAAAAATAAATTACAAAATGATAAATAATACAATAAAAATATCAAAGATATCACCTTTATTAAAAAATAATAATAATATCTCTAACCAAATAAAAATAGATAATGAAACAAATATTTCAAATACTATATTAGATAATATAAATTATAACAATTTATCATTTGATGAATTACTTAAACTTTATATTAAGGGTTTAAAAATTTATACTAATGATTTAATTTCTTATAATTTAAAATGGAATAATAAAAAATTAATTATAAATATAAAAAATAAAGCTTTAACTACAATAAGTAATAATAAAATAACTGAAGAAGAAAATAACAAATCAATAATAAAAAATAAAACTTTAAATTTAAATACAAAATCAGTAATTGAAATAACAAATAATCTTGCTTCAGCTCCACTTGAAACAACAAATGATATACTAAATACCAGCAATTACCAAAAATCAATTACAATTTTTAATTCTATTCCAAAAGGTAAATTATTTACATTTTCTCAACAATTAATTTATAATTTTAATAGTGTAAATAATAAATTAATTAAAAAAATGTATACATTTTTATTTTATTCTTTTTTTTCTATGAATAGTTTAATTAGTAAACCTATTTTAGAAATTACACCTAATAAAGTTATAATAAATTTAATTTTCTTTCATTTCGATTTAAATAATTCTAATTCAAAAATAAATAATAGAAATAAAAGTTTTAAAGGAGGCACTCAAAAAGAACTAAATAATAGTAACACAATGGATAATGAAACAATTAAAAAAAATAAATTTATAAATATAAATCATAAAAAATTAGATTTAATATGTAAAATATTAAGTATTTATTTTAAAAAACCTGTAGAACTTCATTTAGTTAAATTAAATTATCCTTATTTAGATAGTAATATTTTTGTTAATTTATTAGGTTTAATGATTAATAATAAAAAAATAAGACATATTATGAAAAGATTTTTTAGATTTGCTGTTATTAAAAATATAGCTAAATCGTCTGGTAATAATTTAATTAGAATTAATAAAATACCTTCTTTTTTATCTGGTATAAAAATTAAAATAGCTGGTCGATTATTAACACAAAGAGTTGTACCTAGAAAAACAGTAAAAATAATTAGAAGAGGAGCTTTTGCTAGAGGAAAAGTAAACTTTTTAGATATTGCTCGATATACAAGCAAGAACAAAAGAGGAGCCTTTAGTATTACAGTAACAACTGGACAAAATATAATTATTTAATTATTTATTTATTTACTTAATTATTTATAATTTTTATTTATTAAATCATAGAATTATTAAATTAATTTTATAAATATTAGTAAGATCAATAATATTAAATTTATTATATTTTATATTTCAAAATTTTTATTAAATTAATATTTTAACCCCACTCACTCATTAATACATTCTATTAATACAATAAAATATTATTATTAATAATATAATATTTTTATTCAATAGAGCACATTTACATTAATTTTAATTCTATTATTATAATAATTTATATTATTATATTATTTTTATATTAAAAGAATAATAGTAACTATATAAATTAAATATATTTTAATTATAGTACTTACTGTGACTATATAAATAAATAATAAAAATATAGTACAAATTAAGAAAATAAAATAACAATTAAACAAATAATGTGGATATTATCTAATATAAACCAATCTAATTTAATCATAAATTCTCCATTAGAACAATTTGAAGTAACTAATTTATTAGGTTTAAATGCACCTATATTTGGTTATATAAATATAACTTTAACAAATTTAGCTTTATATTCAACAATAATAATTTTTATACTTGTAGGATTACATTATATGGGTAATAATGATACTAAATTATTACCTTCAAAATGGTCTATAGCATTAGAAAGTTTATTTGCTAGTATAAATTCTATGGTTAGAGAACAAATAGGTAAAGAAATTTATTTACCATTTATTTATTCATTATTTTTCTTCATCTTAATTGCTAATCTTACTGGTAATGTTCCATATTCTTTCACAATTACTTCTTCAATTATAGTTTCAATTGGTCTAAGTTTTACTATTTTTATTGGTGTGACAATTCTTGGTTTAAGTATTCATAGATTACATTTCTTTTCATACTTTATTCCTTCTGGGACTCCTTTAGCTTTAGTTCCTTTACTAGTTTTAATTGAATTAGTTTCTTATGTTGCAAGAGCTGGTAGTTTAGGTATACGATTATTTGCTAATATTGTAGCTGGTCATACTTTACTTAAAATTTTATCAACTTTCCTATATCAAATGTTTTCTGGTAGTCTAATTATTGCTGTATTAACTTTAATACCTTTCTCTATTTTTATAGCTTTAATTGGTTTAGAATTAGCTGTTTCATTTATTCAAGCTTATGTTTTAACAATATTAACTTGTTCTTATA
>QLPE01000846.1:4502-14511 GCA_003314125.1 Hygrophorus russula | reverse complement strand
GCGTAAACGGAGTACACAGCCGACACAATATTGGCTGTGGCCCGGGTACGCTTGAGATCCGAACGAGCGCAATGATGAGACCATGGCTCATTGTACACTAGGTGAATACTGATTCTGAACTTGAAGATTATCAATGCTAAACTCCACCTTGAAAGCCGACGAACCATACTGGCTCGCAGGAATCCTGTACTCGGTGTAAATTCAAGGCGCGTCCTGGCGGGCCCATCTTGTTCTTCAGATTACACACAGCCTGCACGACCGGATTGGGGAGATGCACTGTCGTGGTGTCATTGCAATCGCATGCCGCAGCTCGGCGACCTGTGCTTTTCTATAGCCCTAAACAATGCGATACGACTCGGTAGTCAATTCCGGCAAAGGTGAGTGTTTACGAGTGCACTCACATTGTCTCTAGGACTGAGACTCGATCAGACAAGAGTTGTCTATACGTGTCAATTGAATGAACCTTTAAGGTACCGGTGGCACCCGTCGACAATAGACTAGTTACGATAGATGGTCGTTTTTCTAAACTGGAAAGACGAGGCAGGAGCGCGGTGCATTGCCTCAAATGTATGTTACCAGAGGTCGAAGCCATGGAAGCACTGAGATGTTCTACGTTTACCCGTACTTCCCTTCACATGGATGATGCAACAACTCGAGCATGGAAGGCGATTTGTGCGGACCTGAGCATCTTAATCATGTTTTCGGGTGAGTGGTTATAAAGCCCTGAAAGTAGATTTGTTCTTCAGCTGGCCTCACCCACTTCTATTTCTTGTACCAGAAAACCATATCGTGCACAACCTTGACTTTCATAGGCGTGGTTTCTAGCGGCTACATCCGCCTTCTGTATCAGGACCCTGGCTGCATCTTTGCATTTCGATCGTGATGGCGGGTTAATTCTGTGCAATGTTTTCTCCAGATATACAGGGATTAATAATGTCTTTTTTCTTCAGTTACGACGAAATCGACTGGGTCGATGACCAGGATGACCGTTTCTTATCTCGTTACCACATTCATTATGCACTTGACGAGGACACTCGTGAATCGCAGGTGTTACAGTATTTCGGGTACGTTTCCAGACTTGTCTTTAAAATTCTTTAAAATTTTGATTTTTCTCGTAGCTGTTCTTTGGACTTTTAAAGCTCTTCCCAGTTCGGATGGACAACCGACAATGGCAGATAGCACTGCTGAGAAACTGGGACATAAAAGACTTGCTGCGCACGTGTGAGTTTATTTCATGCGATCAATTTCACAAAGACGGCTTCTGAATCATTGGGTAGGATTGTGTCGTCGTGTGGTCCTAGATACCATGGCCATGCTCAACAACAGCTGAGGTGTGTGTGATGAGAGCGGACGCTGGTCGAGAGGGGAGGCCGATGGATATTATTTATTTGATTTATTTATTTATTTCCATGAAGATCTGGTGGTTTGACAACCTACACGCTTATTTAATACCCTGGCTCTTAATACCCAAATGCTGAAAAATATGCGAAACATGCTCGGCCTATTTGCCATTTGCCCCTGCGCCTATTGAACTATTCCCACTTCTTCCACTCCAACAAGATTCTCCCCTGTTCCTCAGCGACCCTAAGTATTTCGAAATCCAGCTGGGTAGCTTGGCGGTCTTGCTCAGCAGCGATAGCATGACCCTGGCCGGTATGCCATCCGATGGTGGAGTTTCCGTACTGATATGGACCGAGACTGCCGCCCGCCGCTTGCAAGATATTGTCGGAGCCACGGTAGGAGATTGATGTTAACCTCAGTGTGTTGCGCACGGACCGCTTTATGCTGATTTGTTGGGTTAGAATATTATATTGTGTCAGGATGACGTTCTGGATATTGAGCCGTTCTAGTGCTGCGGTGACGAAATTCGAAAATGAGCGAGTGGTGCATGCTTGGTTATAGAGGCTCCGCATGCGCCCAGAGTAAATTTGGCATGAAAACGGTGCTTCGGTATTCTCATCCGGTCCAGCGGTCCCCGTAAACCTGGACTCAAAGGTACTCCCCAAGATGACGTCGATGTAACATTCCGGGCAAGCGACCCAATTCGGTGAAATTTCGGGGCATCGATGCCACCATCGACCGGTATATTGGGAGTCTTTCCCGCATTCTGGAAGATGGGACCGCTGCTTCATCCACAACTCCAATTCCTCCCAAGAGCCTTGGCCAGTTTGAACATTCATAAATGCATCAAGCATAGTAGAGTACCGAGGCGACGTTACCCTCGGCACGAAGTCACAAGTCCTTTGACTTGGATTGTGACGTTCGACGAAATGTTGGCCGCAGACGGGGAACATAAGCATGATGATGCGATAGCAAGTATCACAGAAATCAATGTTTGTTCCTAGCACCATCCATTTCGGCCCATCGTCCGGCTCCTGTCCACAGCACGGCGGGCTTGATGACAAAGTGGCAATGACGGCTTTAAAAAGCTCGAAATCAAAGCGTCGTCGTACTACAACCCAGCTAACACGGATAAAAGGTTGCGACATGTTACAAATGACCGTGCCCATTCCAGCATAGCGCTGCTGCGCTGGTACAAAGTTGTTGAAATACGGTGTCGGGCCGAACACCTGCATCAGACAAGTGGGGCAGATGAAAAAGTCATCTAGGCCAATAATCGTGGCCCATCCATCTAGGTTCCACATCTGAGTAGCTCTGTTGCAAGGCGGAAGCGATGCTGTTGCCCATCCCGGGAGGTTTGCTTCAGGAGCGGAGTTAAGCATGACTGAGGTTTCGATCGAGACACCCGGTCGTTGATTGGGGAATACGGCTGGCGGAGTGTTCTGCGATGAAGTAGCAATCTGCATTTACCAAGCTTATGTTGTCAGAAACTTGGACTTACGTTTGGGGACGAATCGGCCGTATCTGAGCGGGTGCACGCAACCACTGCGATGCAAAAAATTTGTGCTCTAGTTCCTTCGGAAGTACTTGTCGGGACTTCTTAGAGATGCCTGTGAGATGAGTGGTCAAGGTCGCGGTCGTCTTATATTGTGAGGCCCACTCACTGGTACCTTTGATGAGAGCGGTGAGTGCATGCCGTCGCGAGGAACAACATACCACTTGACCTCCACGTGGTACTCTTACAAACACGAGATGGGTAATAGGTTCCTGGCTTGCCTCCAAGGTCCTCGGGTGTGTCCTCGGGACCTCTGCATATACCGTGGTGATGGGCGTAAGAAGTGGATAGAGTACAGGTTTGGGCGTTGTGAGATCGTTCAACTAGATGCGAAGAAAACGTCTGTTGAGACGTCCAAAATACGGTACAGTGTGTAATTGGACTCCCTCAAGACAAGATTTGTGCATATCGACACATGAGTGCGAGACTGCAAACGCGAGGTCGCCGTTATGGTTAGTGCAGGATAACAACATTTAGCCAGGACAAGTGCGATAATATCTTGGGTAGACAGGGCAAAGTCGGTAAACATCTGTAGCAAATGCTGGCCATTTTCTATAGAGCACACGAGATCATTGATATTCATGTATGTTACCTGTTTATGTGGATGAACGGGAATCTTGATAAACTTGACTTTAAGAAACAATACTTATCTCGAGATATCCAGGTCATCCTCATCGGTGTCTGCTAGAAAGAAAAACACTACACCAATACCGGCATCTGCCAAGGGCGTCGAGCCGCACACCATAAAAGAGAAACTTCAGAACAAGGCCTCTTCTACGGCGGTGGAGACAAAGGGGGGGGATTAAAAAGGCGGTTAACATCGTCGCGCGCGAACACCGACTACTCAAACTTGAAACCAGACAGTTCACCGTGACTTGGTCATCCTCACTCAAAACGCATCTCAGAGCTCAAAAAGACCCTAAATCCCTCGCCTCCCAGGCCTCAAAACTCGCATCCAAAACACCCCAAACCGAAAACTGCACTCTACCATCAGCGTCGTACATGACGAGGCATCCGGCGGTGGCAGTGCAGGCGTGGATGATGTTATGGTGGATGGTGACGTGTACTGGGATAGTGAAGAGGGCGAGTCGGAGCTGATGGGCGTCGACGGGTATACTGTTTTCCGTTCACTGTCGCGCCAAAGCTCATGTACTCGCCCATAACATCCAGATGGAACATCCCACCACAGTTCAAGTGATCTTGCACCCTGACAGGCCCATGCACCAGCTATTGGCCGAACGGGCTGTGTAGATTCCCGCAGACACGCCGGCAGTGGTCCACCTCAGGGCCCTGGCCGTCAGCACGTCAGTGGCGACGAGAAGTTGCTGTGTCAGCTGAACAAGCTCAACAATACTGAGATGTGCTTGACATAGAGCAAGGGCACGAATGGGTGGTGGAAGCTGCTACCGCCTACGGAAGCGACGAGGAACGCTCTGGCAGTTTGCGAATGTGGTGCAAAGTTCGGTAGGTTCAGTGGAAGTGTTCTACATGTGTGTGTATTGGTAAGGTTACGGAAGGGAAATACAGTCTGTAAGGAAATATATGATACATGTGTTAGAATAATTATTTCGCATATCTGTGAGGAAAGTGACAAACTAATAAAGCGCTCAGAGACAGGGCACCTATGCGTTTGCAATACACTGCATAATCGTATGGCTTCGCATAATATATCACTCTGAGCATATCCATGTCAAAAATGAGTGTGCGCGAGACTGCCAATGTACGCACAAGAAGTACCTTGATCTATGAGACACCCTGCTCTCGTCTCTTCCAACGGCGACGGAACACTGACAAGCCTGACTTGGAGAAATCTCGAAGAGATTTAAATGTACGCGACAAGGTCACTATTCGGGGCTGCAGTTGGGCGTCTGGCTGCACGCTATCATCGTCCAAGGGCATTTCGGCAGACACTCCTGGTATTCCCTGCTCCTCAGGCTTATTCTGTTGTGCCTGGCACTGGTACCACGATACAAGAGTCCTTATGCTCTCCAATGTATCAGGATGTTCCTCACCGAGCACCTTCTTTCTCGACTCTATCACCTGAACGTTAAGTTTCTCGGCCTCTTCCCACCGACCTTGACTCCAGTATGTTGATGCAAGGTTCCCCATGGTCCATAACGTGTCAGGATGTTCTTCGCCGAGCAACCTCTTACTCGACTCCATCACTTGAACCTGGAGTTTCTCGGCCTCCTCCCACCGCCCTCGATTCCCGTACGTTGATGCAAGGTTCCCCATGGTTAACAACGTGTCAGGGTGTTCTTCGCCGAGTAATCTCTTCCTCGACTCCATCACTTGAACATCAAGTTTCTCAGCCTCCTCCCATTGCCCTCGATCCACATACATCGATGCAAGGTTCCCCATGGTCATTAACGTGTCAGGATGTCCCTCGCCGAGCAACCTCTTACTCGACTCGATCACTTGAGCATAGAGTTTTTCGGCTTCCTCCCACCGCCTTTGAGTACTGTACGTCGATGCAAGGTTCCCCATGGTCTTTAACGTGGAAGGATGTTCTTCACCAAGCAACCTCTTCCTCGACTCCATCACTTGAACATTGAGTTTCTCGGCCTCCTCCCATCGGCCTTGTTTCCTGTACGTTGACGCAAGGTTCCCCATGCTCAATAATGTGTCAGGATGTTCTTCACCAAACAACCTCTTACTTGACTCTATCACTTGAACGTTAAGTTTCTCGGCCTCCTCCCATCGGCCTTGTTTCCTGTACGTCAACGCAAGGTTGCCCATGGTCATTAATGTGAAAGAATGTTCTTCGCCAAGCAACCTCGTATTCGACTCCATCACTTGAACCTCAAGTTTCTCGGCCTCCTCCCATCGGCCTTGATTGCAGTACGTCGATGCAAAGTTCCCCATGGTCAATAATGTGAAAGGATGTTCTTCGCCGAACAACTTCTTACTCAGCCCCATCACTCGAACATAAAGTTTCTCGGCCTCCTCCCACCGGCCCTGATTGCAGTACGTCGATGCAAGGTTCCCCATGGTCGCTAACGTGGAAGGATGTTCCTCGCCGAACAACCTCTTATTCGACTCCATCTCTTCAACGAAAAGCTTCTCCGCCTCCTTCCAATGCCCAGCTTCTCCCAAAGCTAACGCAAATACTGAATACCGCCCACTATCGTAAGGTAACTCACCCGCTAGCATCACAGCTTTGATGTGCGGAATAAGTGTTCGACGATACCCAAGGTCCTCGGTCGTATAACGGAATTCAATAGAGGATGAAAGTAGCGTGGATGCAAAACAACTGCTCATCTGTTGTTCATCAGATGACATCCTATCGCGACTCCAGCAGTGCACCAACGGATGGAAAGAATGAACACCGAATACTGCTGTTGATTTGACCAGTGAGAAAGACAGCAGGATCCGGATTCCCCCACGAAAGTAAAATGGATCCCAATTTCCTGACTTGTCGAGTTGAAGAAGCTGAGGGGGCAAGTCGTTTGGCCGCTCCCTTAACATCTCTGCAGCGCGTTTGATTATCTCCTCCGAAATGTTCTCATGGTGGAAGAATGCGAAAGTCCGCAAAATGAAAATCGCACTCTCTGACTCTGGAGTACCCTTCTCTTCAATCGCCGTGAACGATAAATCCCATGTGCCGTAGACTGCACGCCCATAACCTGATGCGCCTTCAAACAAGGGGTCCGCCAATAGACGCTGACGGTGATGACGATACAATTGTAAATAGTCATCCATCCCGCATAACCCAGAAGCAATTGCAGCGCCAGCTTGATCAACGGCAAGTGGTAGACAGAAAAGCTCTTTCACGATTGGTCCAGCCACCTGCCTGGCTTCAGCAGAGGACGGATTGATTCCAGAGGACCTGAGTAGCAGTGAAATAGCGTCATCTTCCACCATACTATTCACTTCGATGGAGTTCTCAGCGGATACCAGGCGTGATAGCTGGGGGTTCCGACTCGTAAACAATATGTTTCCTCGATCTCCCCTTGGCAAATATTTCGTCACGCCAGCGTCAATCGTATTGTCGAATACCATCAGCCAATCATGCTTGACTATAGAAAGCCATTGAAGGACAGATTTCCAAGAACGTTCGACTCTCGCGTCTTGAGCATATGGATCTGCAGCGATATCTCGCAAACTCAACCCGATAGTCTCGTCGGTGGTGGCGTCGACCCAGAAGACTCGCCAGAATCTGATTATCATCTTCAGAGAACAGTCTCGTGACAAGAAAGAACAACACTCACAATTTGGAAATCAGTTCGACGAGCTTCAAGCATATCTGAGTCTTTCCGGCACCTCCGACCCCATGGATAAGGCAGCTTCTATTGGGAATACATGTGTCTCGTGGAGAGAAGTACTCCTGAAGTTTCTCCAGATAAGCATCACGTCCAGTGAAAAGCTTGTTATGAGAGGGCATTGGAAGGTACAATGGTCCTGTATGAAGATGACAGAAAATGGCTAAACGAAAAAAAAAAAATAGAGGACATAGAACTGACCATCGGATTTCGATGGGTCGCTGGCTGTCCTGATATTAAGATTCATTCATGGCTGATATAAGGGAGCACGTACGATTTGTGATGTGCATATTTACAACGTTTTGACCACCAGAGATGTCAGCGAAAATGCTGCGTGAAGCGTTTATATGTTGGGAACCAGCAAACGCCATAGTAGATGAAAGGTTTGGGTTGTACTCGAAACTTCAGGTGCAAGCGCCGGAAAGGACCCAGATAAGTAACTGGTCAGATGGGTGTTTCGGTTCTGTATGGGGAAGTAGGGGAACAAAAAAAGTCGGTTTCGATGGCAGACGTGAACAAGAGGGTGAGGGTTCTCAGTCAACGCGGCGATGCTTCGACGGGACCTTTATCAACGGCAGTTGCCTGACGCTGGCCATAGCTCAGGGCACTGCCATCCACGATTCTGGTCTTGTGAGTATCCAGCTTGTGTCAACCCAGACCGAATTGCAACATCCATTCACCCAATTTTCAACGAACTTGTTCACTACCACCTCTGCTGTGCTCCCTCGCAGCGAAATTAGTTGTTTATGTGATTGAGTGCTCGTTGTGTATCGTAGTAGTGACCGTCACGGTACACCTCCTAGTATGACAAACTAAATGTTACCGCCGCAACACTGACCCAAAAACCCACCATAGTATTAAAAACCAGTCAGTCCAACCCATCCCCCTTGCCTGATGATCCTCATCCAAAAACCCGTCCCACGTGGCTCAAAAAGACCCTGGCATCCCTCATCTCCCACTTGCAGACCTCAAAACTCGCGTTCACATACCGAAAAACGCACTGCCATCAACGTCGTACATGCGCAGCACCTCGACAGCTCGACAGCACCTGTATTAACGGACAATGCCTGACGCCGGGAGGGTTGACGTGGAGCAGCATGAGACGGATTTGGTATAACATCGATTTCTAGGATGAACGATGTTGCCAGTGGGCCGTCGATGGGTACAAAGCACCGCTTTTCGGGCGATCCGATGCGTGGGTGCGCATCTTGGCAACATCAGGAAGCTCCTGTTCCTCCTCACTCTTTTTTCCTCGACCTTGATCGCCTAGAGTGATGAGTGCGGCGTTGACATTGGTGCCTCCGAGTCGCCAGATTCCAAATAGCCAACTACGCCCAGCACCTTTGGTAGACGACGTCCCAGATCCTGACTCTCGAGTCGCTTCCGAAAGAGATCCAGGTTTAGTGGTAGTTTTGCCGGGAGGTTCGTGGATGTAGGGGAATTGACGTTGACAAGAAACGACTCGGATGTGTGCCTGTATAATCGTCCAGGCATTCCAGGGCTCGCGAATTTGTTGAGTGTCAGGAAGACACATACCGAGCTCCCATTCTGAGTGAGTTTGAATTTTCGCTTTATTGCAGTTCAGGGGAACCTCTAATGCTATTCATCAGGTTCATGGTTGCAGACTATCTGTCTGAGGTTCTTACTATGAGTTAACTCGCCACTCGAGAGTGAACGACAGTCACCTCAGCTTTATCACACTGGGAGATAGGCCTTTTTTGAATACGTCTGTGCCATGCATATAGGAATTGCATAACCACAATATCACAGACTGCGCAGGCCTTCATCCCTCACTCATGTACCAACACGAGGGGACTTTATTGAGCCCAGTATCCAGGCCTCCTCAAGACGAGGGGTAGGTTGGGTTATATTTCGGAAAAGATGTTGTATCAATGCTCGGCACCGTGACCGCGGTACGCAGCTGGACGAGTGCTTGTTTTTAAATGCTGCATCACACCGAATCAGTACTCAGTGGTCGATTCTGTCTACGTTCAGTTCACATAGCAAAGCTACGGGGTCCTGTCACAAATGGTCCATGTAAGGCTTACTTCCTGCCTTACGCCAGGACTCTCGACCATGACACAACGCTAGTAATTGCGGGTAGCGATACTCATCCCCTCCATTGCAAGCCCTGGAATTCAGCTCATATTGACATCTCCAGAATCTTCAACGCTTTACAGCGACAGCTTCCACCTCTTTCACCACGACAATTACTGGGGACGCGCAACTAGTGAGCAGTATTCGTCAGGCAATAGTAATATTGTCGTGATTTCTGGAGCTCCTCAATACGTGAGTCCCATCCCTTCCATTAGATATTGATCTGACGCAAGACCCTCAAGCACAATCAAAATTCACAGCAAGCCGCTTTTTCTAAAGCTGATCGTCCATGTTTGTTCTGCTTTTTTCACCATCCGCAGGACATAACGCGAGCAACGCACCTACCTACAGGTCCAGGAAAAGCTGGAGAAAATGTTTGCGGGGGCGGAGGGATCCGCACGAAACGCCAGTGTCGACCAAGGGTTCCCAACCAAGGGGGGGACTTGTCTGAAATATTTGCAACAAGACTGCGCTTCTGCTGGACATGTCTCACCGTCAATATGTTTGGCGACAAGGAGAACTTACGTTGCACTACCGGGTGTGTTGATGATCGCGCCTGGGCCCGAGGGCATCGGGCAGGCACAAATTGTGAGCGCGTTCTCAAAGCCCGTTTGAGTTGGAGGACTTCAGTGCTGCAGATACCGAGGCATTCGGCGGCAGCAGTGCGGGCAGCAACAGGGGGCGGATGGAATTATACGTACACTGAGACGCTGAAGTGGGTGTGCAAAGACGGGTACGCTGCTTCCCGTTCACT
>QLPE01000845.1:5311-19708 GCA_003314125.1 Hygrophorus russula | reverse complement strand
AGACCCGCTACAGCCCACGAATGCGTTATCATGATGATGTTGCTGGCACTGCATGTGAGTGAATCCACTATCTTGAAGGCTGATGCTCTTCACCATACGCAGGGTCGCTTGCTTCTCGATGTCGCCGACCAGTTGTTCTGGTTCGTCGTGGATGGGAAGATCGATTACATTGATGACATAATACAATAACCAACAATCTTATAGCGTAGATCACGTGCCACTTGGAAGACACGCCACCAGTATACTCACACGGGCTATAGGATACAAGCATGTTTCAGTCTAATACACACTTATAAACCTCTGCAGCGACTCTACGCCATCTTTCCCGGTCCACAGCGTACTCCTCGGCATACTCAACCTCCAAATGATGCAGTCTCCTCCCCACAATGACCACACTATGTAGCGGCTCGCCAAATGCATCTTGGGGGTGTGACATCAGTTCTGCGAGCGTCCCACTCACTATGCGTTCATTCCCATCGCCGCCACCGACGCGGGAGAGGCCAATAGCAAGTGTTTTGTCGGGCGAGAGTATCCTGCACTGACGACGATCCTCGATTTCAAGAAGCTGCGCCACTGCTTGGGGAATCGTCATATACCGCGGTGGGTCGTAGATTTTACGACCTCTGTATGCTTCAAATAGGGTAAAAGTTATGAAAATACGGGGGGAACCGACCTTGCGAGGTTCTCTTCACTCTGTTCCTTCACTTTGATGTCCAGGAGCACGAGGGTGTGCATTCCCATATCGGCGTTCTCCTTGATCCGGTCGTAAAAGCTGTCTGGCTTCCACGTGTCGGTGAAAAATACGAGGGAGACGGTCTGCCCGAAGTTGTAGAGCTGCAGGCCACAAGCGCCGACGGCGTTCATAATGGAGGCATTGTGGATAATCCGGGTGGGTATTTTGAGGGCGCGGGCGCGGAGGAGGATGTCCGTGTGTGTGGTTGCACTGTCAAAATCCGTGAGCGAGCTAGATGGTTCTCGGTTTGGGGGGTCAGGGATGTGTACCCAAATGGGTCGCCGACTACGAGGAAGGATACGTCTTGTTTGTCGGCGTCCCGTAGGATCTCGTCGCTATTTGTCTCAACCATATCTCGATCGGCAAGGATCAGGGTCTTTCCATAGAATGCTTCCTTTTCGTACGGTTATTATCAAGAGGGCGTGAGACTGGGGTGACACGAACTAAGCGATCTTGTTGGACCATAAGTATACTGGTGTACCCCTCCAGATAGACCCGTGACGAGGCTTTCACGGCCTAACAAAAGCGTCAATATCTGCGGCAAGTAACAAGGTGTGCCCTACCTCCAAGCCTCTAAACGTTATGTCTTTCTCGTCGCAAAGGCCTAACCCGATGATATAAAACATGCCAGCCTTAAGAGTCACGTGAGTCACTGACGATGCAAGCACCTGCCAAACCGACAGACGCACCACCGCCTCCTGAGCCAAAACCACCGGTACAAGTCCTATATTGCGCAGGTTTCTTATCCATGCCATTTTGTCAGCCCGATCGCTCATCCAGACGCCCTTGCGTTCAGTCTGCACATTCCCACCTGAATACTGCGAATTTGGATCAAGCCTAACGCGGTGCAAGGAGTGGCTCCGTGAACAGCACTCTGACGTCTATGATAAGTACTATTCTGACGGTGTGTTCGCTCTCGTCCTGTGTTTGGCGATTCGGTTGCTGAAAAGGAGCGGGGTTGGGTAGAGGCGCTGCAAGCTAAAGTGGGGACGCTGAGCTTGGAAGCACAGACTAAGCTCGAAAAAGACACTGCCAAGAAGGAAGCAAAGGCGGAGGCGAAGGCAGATGCTGCGCTGAAAAAGAAATTGGTATGGCTGTACCCTTCCTCTATTCCGTCGTTTTTATGACCAGTGCGCATATAGGCATCACAAGTGTGTCACAAGTGCCTCTGGAGCAGTTCTGTCATGATGCACACTGAAACTGACAGATAACCATCAAACGGATCGAACGTAATAAACGCAAATTCGTCACATCGATCTTCGGTCTCGAAGCGTTCGGTCTGTCCACCCGCCACCCTCCCCTATCCCCTGCTAATATTATTACTTCCCACTACCGAAACCGATCACTTATTGACTCAGGCATCGACCTGAAAAAAGCGTCCAAGCAGTTCTCGTCAAAGTTCGCCACGGGGTCGTCGGTAACGAAGAACCCGCAGGGGCTCGAGGAGATCGTCGTGCAGGGAGATGTGAGCGATGAGATTCTGGAAATGATCGAAGGGGAGGTGGGGGTGCTGAAAGGAATCCCCCCGGATAACGTGGAGATCGTGGAAGAGAAGAAGAAGAAGGGAGAGTGAGCCTGCCGATGTGTATGTAATGGACAATCGTGCGTGAAGGCCTGCTATGGTATCTGGAATGATATGTTCATGTTTTTTGTATCAGCCTTTTTGGAAAAAACGTGTTAGGCTAGTTTTGTTTGCGGCAAATCTATAAGCTTCGTTATGCTGCGAGAATATTTTATCGGCACGCAACAATGGACCACTCCATGGGTTCTTCCGGCTATCCGTGGTCCTACCACACGAAAGGCGATTATACGGCGCAGAATTACATCTCCAAGGCATGGCAGGTATCTTGGACTTTCAGGTCCGCAAGCAGAGGTCGGACTGACAATCTGATTATACATGTGCAAGGTCGAATTTCCGGGTGTGTGAACTGGCCTCAGGCTGGGACAAGCCAAACTGTTTGTTGTCTGCCCCCTGGGCAGCCAACCGGGCTTTCACAGTGGCACGTCAAGGAAGTCAAGGGAGCATGCGTGTATGGGGTGAAGAACTCAAGGAGGCGATATAAACATGGGGTTGGAGACCACAGCGGGACCAGGTACGTCTGTATACATAATAAATATTGTAAGGTACTGGCATAATTGTGTTGGTAAATAGCTGTTTACGATGAAATGCTCGGGGCCTAACCAATAGCCAAAACATAAGGGAGGTACAAGTATACGTATCGTAAATGTTTATGATGAAATCCTCGGGGCCTAACCAATAGCCAAAACACAAGGGAGGTACAAAGTATACGTATCGAAACATAACCCGACGGTCTATCACTCTACAGAGTACTCAGGTGGTCCCGGGGACAGAGCCCGCAGAGGCGATAACATAGACGCCTTCCGACTGGACGAGATGGTTGTCTGGTCCGACATGTATTCCTTCTGATCCAGCTTGTGCCGATGTTGCATACCCGTGTACCCTTTTGACCCACTGGTGGAGGGCTGATATGATGACGTCGAAGGCGTCTCAAATACCGTAGTAGAAACTCCGTCCTGGTAACCAGGCGGTCCCCCGGCGGATGAGAGTGACTGTACGTGCGTCGTCAATCCTCTACCACTAGACGCAGACCCCTCTAGGACGGTGGACAGTCTACTTATCGGAGAAGCCCCCGTCTCATACAGCGCCCGTGTTTCGAAAGGGGGAGAATTCGGCGCATACGAGTCATCAGCCGGTCCTAGCGGTGAATCAAACGAGTGGTGAGAAATGAGATGGTCATTCTCTTCAGGGAAAGACGCCATTTGGGGGCGATAAGCGCCATATCTAGCGTAGTTAGTCGTTAACACTGAAGGTGTGGGTGACATGACGCCCGACTGGCTGAAGTGGAAAGATGAGCTCCCTGGCCCGATTGATCCTCCAGTACTTTGTAAACCGCGAACAGAGTCTTTTGGTGACAAATCGCGCCGTCTGCGGCACAGGAAAAGTAGCAGTATTCCAGAAAGCACTGCCAAACCCACAAAACCGGCAACAGCACCGGCGATGGGGGTAATCAAATGGCGATTAAAATGTGAAGATGAGGAACTATCGCTTGTGCTCGATGGTGAGGGGGACGAAGACGACGGTAAGGGGGACGAAGACGACGGTAAGGGGGACGAAACCGACGAAGATGTTGAATTGAGGACTGTGTATCTGTGAGTGTAGATCAGTATTGCAAAAATTGATAAGATGTCGTGATCGCACATGAAACCGTCGACCACAACGAATTGACCGTTAGGAGCCATGGAAGCAACCAATTGATGCTCCGTGTTCGCCAGCCCAGTCTTCCCCCAAACAACCGAATAAGCCACAGACTCTGGGCCACCGGTCGTCGTAGGACTAGAGTGATCTACGAGATCGACCACTTCACCAGGACCACCATCAAGACTGAGCTGCGTATTCACCAAGTACGGCCACTTTGGTGACAGGTAATATACAGCAACACCTGGACAATCACAGCAATCAGCGATCTATTTCCTCTAGGCAAACCCCAAACAGTACCAACCGGTAAATGTGAACGTTGCGGTCGCACCCTGGATCTCACTCAGATAATGTGAGCCGCCATAATCCAGCGACGAAGGCGCCGAGCGGCCCCAATCTGTTGGGGGCTGATATGCTACGGCGCCTGCCGAGTCATCAACTGTAATGTTAGTCAATGCCTCTACAGTATCATGTACAAATATGCACGCGAAGAGGAGGAGGATTGATATGTACATGGGGCATACAGGACCTGATAACGTCGAGTCAACCAATAGACTCAGACTTTTACGCGGCTCTTTTTTGATTGATCTATCAGGGACTCATGGCTTGTGACGGTCACAGAACCAAAGTAGCCTAAACGAGTATATGGGTTATTTGGCATTATATGGGCCGGATAGTCTTGCCAAACATGCCACAATACATGTTACGGACCGCCAATGCTGAGCTTTGCCATCCAAGTTCTGACTGACGACTGCAGCAAGGCAGTTTCCCTGTGCGGCGAGTTGGTTGGATCTTATATTTGTCCTAGGAACGTTAGTTTGTGCCTGCGCCACTCACTGGCGAGAGCATAGCCTCATGTGGGTCCGATGGTCCGAGCCGTGCACAGGATAACAAGCTTTGGTTGGTTCGGGGTACACACCAGAATATCCACCCTCACTCTCCAAATGCCGGTAAAAAAAACGTCGGTGCTCCAAGGAGTCCTGTGTGCCACGATGTCATTGAACAAACTATGATAGGACGAACTCACTATTGGTCGTCGAGCCGCATCGTAAGTACTAGATGTATACTCAGGCCACTGTATTCTGAGCTTTTCTAAAATGTAGGAAATGATACGAGACAGTGACCCGACAGATATCGTATGAACTTGTATGCCTACCGCACCCAACAGCCTCGGCGAACTGCCACCCCTTGTGCAATATGCTTATTCTGAAGGACGTCCACGTTATTGGCAGACTAGCTTCTCGATTGATGGACACACGCAAGAAAGCAGACGTCAGCTTTCACCTCGCTCGTAGTTCTCCATCCACTCTCTTCTCCTGTCCATTCTCATCTTGATTTATACCCCCAGTTTGGGAGAACATGGCGAGCGGCTCAGCGATTTTAGATTCTGCATTCGACATCGTAACCGGTAGGCTCGCCCTGATTTCCTCCACACTCAGAAATACTCGTTATCTTCAAGAATCTGACACGACCGCTGGGTCGCTCACGACACTCATATATTACTTCCTAATCGACAGGGCAACATACACAAGCTCCGCCCCGGTACGGGGGAGGCCATGGAAGAGCGTGCCGAGCCGCAGGCGTCGTGGACAGTATCGAAGGAAATTCCACGAGCTTGTAGTTATCGACGTCTTCTGGTCCGCCGTAGTGCGCATCCAGTTCATTGGAATTTTTGTGCCAGAGAAGACTACCGTAGGCATTCTACCATGTAGCCGACAGACGAGTTCCCATAGTTTCTATGCAATTGCTATGCAATTCAAGGACGGGACATGCACACTACAATTTTTTACGAAGGGCCTTGTGAGTCGTGCAACCGCGACGCCAAGACATTAATGGTGGGTTGCTTGGATGATGCAATTACCTCGTTGCTCACTTTCTCAACGAACCTAATATAATCAAAGTCACCGTGGCCACTGAAACCGCTCCGGTCCCGCGTGTCCGGTTAATGATGTACTGAGAGTTGAGATGATATACAATCGGTGTTGAAGTTCATATACGCCTTCAGTGAGAAAGAAGGACTGGCAATCGGACCATAGCTTTTCAGCAGGATGATATAGATTGACCTTGCTGATAATGATGATGATGATACTTGGATTTAAACATGTCTTGCCAGATCTGTACTTGCTAAGTATTCATTCGCATCACTAGTAAGCAAGCGATACAGGATAAAGCCAGCGACCTGACCTGCGATAGCACACCATGGTTCATTTAGTGTTGTACTGGCGGTGACGTAATAAGACATGGATTATGTGATATCACTGCGAAACAGATTTTCGAAACATCACTCCACAAAACCCACTACTTCAAAAGGTAGTAAGAACAAATACTGATACCTTGTTTCAGTGCCGAATCATCAGAGCGTGGTGGTCAAATGCGATTATTAAGATACCTAGCACTTAGTAAGTGAGTATGTGAGAGCATAAATACTGATGATAAATATACGGTACTTTCCAATGTCTACCACCGTCAAAGTTCTTAAATCCACTGATGGAACCGATATCTATGCGAATGCGGTTGGCAATGCTCAGAATCCGAGTATCGTGTTCGTACATGGCATAACGCTCTGTGGGGCGGTCTTCGATGAGCTATTCACCAATAAACAACTGTTAGAGAGGTTTTACCTCGTGTGTATGACATCATTAGTGCTGTGATGATTGTTTCATGTTGCTTTCGAAGGTACGGTACGACATGCGCGGTCATGGTCGAAGTGGAAAACCGGAAACCCCAGATGGCCATTCGTCATCGTTGTATGCAGATGATTTTATGACTGTCGTCGGTGCGTTTGGCTTGAATAAACCTATATATATCGGCTGGTAAGTGCCTAGGCAAACGCCTCTTGTTCGCACATCACTGATAGCTATTTAGGAGTCTCGGCGGTATGTCATCAGAAAAGCCATACGGCTATGCCATAATGAAATGATGTTACAGCGGCTATCATTGCTGATATCTGCATCAACGTCCAGCCGCTGCCCATCTCTGGTGCAATTGCACTGGCTGGACCCCCGTTATTTCACCCTAACGTAGCAGCCGTAACATATACTCACCTGATCCACAGTTTACGTTCGTCTCTGTTTTCAGCTGACACAGCAGTCGTCCTCAACGGCCGACGCGACTTTGTGAACGCTTGTTTTTATGATCCGGCAAGCGTCCCGTGTAGCTTGAAATCTTCTTGGGTCGGTTATGCTGCATTGCAGTCGCCGAACTTGTTGACAATCGTAAAGAGTCGGCAACAAGATACGTCCAAGCTGTTACACATGAAGCAGGGAGACTTGAGATTCTTGATGTTATACGGGAATAAGGACAAGCTAGTGAATGGCGCGGCTATAGCGAAGGAGTTGACGGAAGGGAAGTATTTCGGCGATGTAGAAATCGAGGTCAAGGAAATAGACGACGGAAGTCACTCGCCATTTCTGGACAATCTGGAAGAGACGATTGATGCGGTGATTGGGTTCGCTAAGAGTGTTCAGGTGAGGATCGCTTTTGACTGTCTCTTTATTATTCCTTAAATACTTTGTTAATAGTCTAGCACCACATCCACTGCTGGACGTTGATCCTAATTATCGGCTGCCAATGAAAGGAGAGGGAAATTTAGTCCAAGACACTTCTGTATATATCTAAGGCAACCGAATCTCATATAAAGCGACTGAACACGGACCTGTTGACAGTCGTTGGAGAGAAGATGACCGATCATGAATATAGATCTATGCAACTTCGGTACGTCATACTCACGGCCTTCGACGCCGACGACAAGTTGAGCCTGGGGAGAAATCGAGATGACAAGTTAGGGTTCACGAAATAACCGTACTGGAAGGTCTTTACTGGCCAGCGGTGACAACTTGAATTGGACATACTTGTCATGAACAGAGGGCGCCCGTCCATCATGATGTTTTGACCAGCCAGACCCCTCAATATTGCGAGTGAGCAGAAATTTCAGCAACATTGACATGACTCGGAAACCAAACGCACAAGCTTCCGGGCTGCAGTTAGCCCATGACGGTTTCCGAGTTCATGCCCGTATTGAAGCTGGTGATCGGATCCCAACTTCAGTTAGGTGATATTTTTTTGACCTGCCCCTATGGAGCGAAGAAGGGGTATGGACGAAACTGATGACAGATTTGCAAGCCGTTGGATAATGGCAACTTGAAGTTCAAGTTTACACTGCCACGTGGCCTCAGAGTTGCGCAAGTAGTCTTCGTAGTACTCTCGCGGAACGAACCAACTCTTTCGAATCGACATACTAACTTCAAGTTGAGGGCCTATGGACCGGCTTACTGTAACCACGCGCCGATTTGTGGGAGTCCTTTAAGTTCAGCTCCTATTCTTGGCGTTATAGGGATCATATAGGTCTAGGTTTGAACATCAAGACTTCGTGACGGTACACTTGCTAGGGACAAGCGAACTTGTCTAACACGTAGGCAGATGTTTTATAAAGCCCATGCATCTTACATTTCACAGGACAACTAGAATTTACAACGGGATGGAAAGTCTGCTGACAAGCGCATCCTGTTCGATAATTTTCGCCTTGTACTTCCGCTCCACCTCATCAAGGTCCCAAGTGGCTGATACATATCTACCGCTGAGGTAGTTGTCTCTCCCAGAGGTCAGACGGAGGGCGGTGGCGGCGGACAGACAAGGTGAATCGATCATATAGTCCTCCCACCCAGGGTTCATCAAGCTCGTCTCGGTCTTGACCACTCCGGGGTGGAGAGCAAATGTCTTCACATCAGGGTGCTCTGTGAAGAGCGGGAGACAGTTAGATCCCATCGCTGCTAGAAACGGATGCTTACCCAGGGCAATGTATTCATTAAATCGGCCGATGGCGTGTTTGGAGATACAGTAGTTGCTGGCGAGGGGGATGCGCAATTGGGCAGCGGCGGAGGTGGTAATAATGAAATACCCCTTAGAATTATCTAGGTGAGGTAGGGCAAAGCTGAGGACGAAGAATAGTCGGTTAAGAAGGAAACGAGGCGGACCACGGGTACCTACTGTCCAACATTGAACACACCACGGAGATTGACTTCCAGGGTCGCCCACCAGACGTCGGGGTCAGTCTGGCTGAGTGCTAAGCAAGGATATGTCAGCATCGACGTGATGGGTGTTGTTGCAATGACGGACGCTTATTCCACACATCCCCCTTTCCGGCGTTGGCTATGACGATGTCAATCTTGCCGAACTTAGCTACAGCAGTCTCAACAGCAGCCTGGACTTGTTTCGGCTCAGAAACATCAGCGACGGCAGTGACGACAGTGGCGTTCGGATTCTCGCTGTTGATCTTACTTTTGACGTCATCGAGTCCGGCCTGGCTACGAGAAGAGATGACGAGTGTCGCGCCGGCACGGGCATAGGTGAGAGCAATTTCTGCACCAATTCCACGAGATGCACCGGCGATAAATACTACCTTTCCTTTCAGGGCCTTTGCATCATAAATAAGTTTCGGGTCAATACCGGGGTAGATACTGGAGCACAATCAGCTGGCGTTCGGCAGAAGGACCAGGGGATTTACTCGTGTCTGGCGGTGACGGGAAGGTCTTCAGGGATGGTTTGGGGGTCTATACCCTGGTAGATACTACGGTACGATCAGCGGGCGGATAGACAGAAGAGGGAAAGAGCGTACATGTTTGTGGCGAGGCTTTCAGATGCTGAGTTAATCATGGTTATGCTGCGTCATGGAAAGTTGGCCTTTTGTAGGATGCGGAAGTTGTGCGGATGCAACCCTGTATATCCCGATGCATTTTGCTAGCTGAACAATTGTACAAGCTGGGATTGTTGTTAGTGTGCTATATATACTTATCTCACCATACTTCTTCCCCAATGGCTTCCTATCTTTTTCTTGACCTTCTCCGAGGCTCGGGAGTAGGTCATAGCTTGTTAACGGAATTATTTTGTGTACTCCTCCCTGTTATGTTTCCAATCTTCAAGTGTTTACTCCTCAGGCACCTTGCCACTGGCATTTAGTGGATTTAAAGCCTCAATCATTATTTCTCCACACGCGCGACCATCCCTTGCTCGGGACCATTTTTACACCCACGACCATCTCTCACGCGTAACCATCTTTTACTATGGACGGTGAGAGGGGTAATACTTTATTAGTCATCTATCTATCTATCAGCTCTGAAGTTCAGGCTAAATATGTCAAAGATCGTGCCAAATTTGTAAGCGACAATGACTCGCCCTCACCGTTCTTTACAGGGAGCAGTAGTATCGCTGACAATGACTTGGCGTGGGCCTATCCTATTTTGGTTTCGAGAATAACGGACATAATTGGCTTTCTGCTCACGCAGGTGGTTCCAAAGAGGTATCGCTCTCGGAGAATACTTGGCTTTTGTTCGAGAGTGTAGTAATGCTTATTTTATTAAGGGCCAACTGCATGTCAGAAAACGATACCATACAAAATGATTTTCTCGCTGTATGACCTTTGTTTCGACCCTAGGTTTGCAAATTTTGGCGTGGTGGCCAGGGCAACATTCGGGCGAGAAAGGAACAACAAACATTGCACCTGTGACACGGATGAAAAAGACATTTACAATTAACCGGAGAACGATTCGAGGGCCACAGGTTCTACCATGAGGGCACCAAGACAGCGAGCTGATGATACGGTTGATAGCAGATCACAAAAGTTTATCATGAGGGTCGGTAGTGCGTGATTGAAATTCTAGTAAAATAATATGCATCTCTGGAATGTGTAGTTAACACTCACTTCGTTCCGAATTTGCTGGTGTGAGATGTTTCGCCGAAACTTGAACCTAGGAGCTCGACTAACGAAAATGGAAGGTGGTCAAATCGTAATATTACGGTGCCCGAGCGTCCATCATCCTGGCTTTTCGACTGGCTTTTCAACTGATGGACACTTGACTCTTGTGGCCACAAAAACATCTTGTTTCGTACTCCCCGTTCCTTCTTTTCCACTGCATTCACTATTTTCTACTGTTGGGCTGGGAGTTTAACGATGATCGATGATCCGATAGCCCTATAGGCTTATGTTGATTTTCTCCACGCTACAAGACGTATCTAAGTGACAGGGCACCACACACATACTCCAAACTTAAATGCATAATAGAAGACGTGGACGACTACAAGAAACTTTTATCTATCAATAAAGGCCTGTAGCTATGCACTCTTCTGCCATACGTCCAACAGACGAGCTCTGATAACTTCTATATCTAAATCCTATGGATGAGAGGTGTTCCCTGGTAAGATATTGCTCGATACATGACCGAGATTCCCCTCGTTAATAGATTGTAAAACGTAGGGCATTCAACCGTTTGGGTAAGGTGTTTGCTATTCGCGGGTTGCACCTCATTGTATAATTCTTTGGTTTGAGATGGAGCCCGCTCCTGACAAAAGTTCAAGGGCGGAATTCACAACATACGCACTACAGCATTTGTTTGCCGAGGTCATGCTCACTCCCATAAGTTAATGGACAGCTACCTCCCCAGGTGCAGGAACCTGGAGGTCCCGTTTGTTTCCACCTCGAATCTGCGATCCCAACTTAAACAACACAACAGTGCAAAAACAGGTATGCGCGTTCCGTCAGGGGGAGCCAGAATGCGATAGGCGCGGCATTGAGAAAGGTGAAACAATTGGCATGCCACTGCGCTCGCGTCGCAGTGATCTTGGGCCACCCAGGCCGTGCCCATGACCTCCAGATGTGTGTAAGGAGATGTGACGATAAACAGACGGGGAGAAGTAAGTAAAGGAGCCTGAGTTTGGCAATTTCGGGGAAAAACAAAACTGAGTAATCACAGATCAACCCAGCACAAATAAGGAATAGGAGCCACAACGTCAAGTGTCAAACGAACTGGAAGGGGGCAATTAGTAATTCGAAGTGTGCTGACGAACGAGTACGTTCCCAGCGGACCGTGGGTCATACCAACTAGTTCCACCAATAGAAGGCTGTAGAAGGTCAGACCAAGAGGGAGATATTTCTAATGAGACACGTACAAAAAAGGTAAAACGCAACTGACACCGTTCTGGAAGCAGGCGTGTCTCCTACAACAACCTAGGATGGCTTGTTCAGCAAGCCCAGTCAGCAGAGGGCATCCTGATATGTAAGTCTTATAGAGTACGAGGATCCCCCAAGTCTTTGTAAGACCTCACTTCCCCTCCATACAAAAGGGCAACCTTCCAGCGGCAATGAAGTATAACCAGCGAAATCATGGCTGTCTCATCTGACATGTACGCTCTCATCTTCTTCCTCGGCCACTAATTATCGCCCACTAATCGTGCCGTAGTACCTACCCAGGCGTCGACCCTAAAGTTGTCTCCGAAGACCTGCCCGTCACCGCCAGACACGAGTAAATCTCCTCCTTCTTATGCCCCTCTCCTGCTGACCGTGCGCCAGTATCTACCCCGGTATCGACCCGAAACAAA
The DNA here is from genome assembly GCA_003314125.1 of Hygrophorus russula. Classification (NCBI taxonomy): domain Eukaryota; kingdom Fungi; phylum Basidiomycota; class Agaricomycetes; order Agaricales; family Hygrophoraceae; genus Hygrophorus; species Hygrophorus russula. The sequence continues at coordinate 7,388 of QLPE01000845.1, read as the reverse complement.
TATACAATGCAAAGGCCCTGAAAGGAAAGGTAGTATTTATCGCCGGTGCATCTCGTGGAATTGGTGCAGAAATTGCTCTCACCTATGCCCGTGCCGGCGCGACACTCGTCATCTCTTCTCGTAGCCAGGCCGGACTCGATGACGTCAAAAGTAAGATCATCAGCGAGAACCCGGACGCCACTGTGGTCACCGTCATTGCCGATGTTGTCGTGGCAAAACAGGTGCAAGCAGCTGTCGAGACCGCTGTAGCTAAGTTCGGCAAGATTGACATCGTCATAGCCAACGCCGGAAAGGCGGATACGTGGGACAAGCGTCAGTCATCTGCGACTATACTACCACGTCGGTACTGACATGTAAATTGCCTAGCATTCACCGAGACTGATCCTGATGCCTGGTGGACGACTGTGGAAGTCAATCTCCGTGGTGTGTTCAATGTTGCACAGTACGTACTTTGTGGTCTGGTTTGTTTTCATCTATCTGACCACTTTTGTCTTCAGCTTCACTCTACCCCATCTGGATAAATCTAAGGGGTACTTCGTCATCATCTCCTCTGCCGCTGCCCAAATACGCATCCCCCTTGCCAGCAATTACTGCGTCTCCAAACATGCTGTCGGCCGATTTAACGAATACATTGCCTTGGGTAAGCGTCCCGGTCGTTCCAGGCACCAGCGGTACCTAACTGTCAACCGTTCTTCACAGAGCACCCCGATGTGAAGACATTTGCTCTCCACCCGGGGGTGGTCGAGACCGACATGCTCATGTTGAACCCCGAATGGGAGGCCCACGACTCGCCTCGCCTGCCCGCTGCCACTGCCCTCCGTTTGACTTCTGGGAGAGACAACTACCTTAGCGGCAGATATGTCTCAGCCACTTGGGACCTTGATGAGTTGGAGCAGAAGTACAAGGCGAAAATCATCGGCCAGGATGCGCTTGTCAGCAGACTTTCCACCCTCTTGTAGTTTTAGCATTCCTGTGTAGACCTATTAGACGTCTGCCTGCGTATTAGAAACGAGTTCATTTGATCATAATAATATTTATAAGCGTACGTCACGAAGTCTTGACGGTTTGTTACGGTAAGAACCTATGGGAGCCGAATGGAAGGACTCCCAGGCCACTAGTCACAGGTTGTTCAAAGTTATTATTTAAGGCAATCCAGACCAAGTGAATCCTGGGCGATTTCCGTCGATTTACAATTGGCCTATACAGCTCTCGCGGTGCGCATCTGTCATCGACAAGGCTTTCTTTCACCCTTTACTGTTGTAAAATATAAACAGTCACGCACGGCATCATATATCATATCCGGAATTATTTTGCGTGATTTTCGCTACACTGCCTGGTCTACAGACTCGTAGGATTGTCCTGTAAAAAAATGGGACGATGTCGTTCAACACGAGAATTCAAGTCAAGGACCAAGCAAACAGAACCTGGAGACGTGGAGGTGTCCTGGAGAATAGGTGTTCAACCCTCAGGTCCCACACGCCTTGAATCATTCTGAGCTGAAATCCAGATTCGCTATCTTACTAACCGAGCTATGCGAGCCCCCGTAACCGCTCCCGGACTAACTCGATCAACAGTCGATCAACAACAAGCGTTTCGGCTAGTGTATTTCATTCAGCTCGGTCTTTATATCAAATTCAAGACACTGTCACCTCAGCAGCATCGTCTCTTTCTCACCGCGAGCATTTGCTACATTGAGTGCATGACCAAAACACATGCGTTCTTCAGTACCGCCCCGCCATGATTAAGCGAGCGGCAGTTTCAGCTCAAGTTCGTTGATGTCATATGTTCGGATTGCCAATTTCACGGCCACACCTCGGTTCGAAGAAAAATGAAGGATGTTTTTTGGGGGGCTTTAAATTTACGCTCGGACTCGGATGTGCCCGGGGGCAAACACTTATATACCCTCGAAACCGTTCACATGAAGTTGCTCCCCAGAACATGGCCGCTAGCGTGCCAACGGGCCTCACAAGTCTCAATCTTAGCAGTACGTATGGCGGGATTCTTATAGTCGCTTTCATCTCCACTAGTTTGTGGGGCATTTTCAACATGCAATGGTGTGTATTATCATACGTTGTCT
>QLPE01000091.1:0-18407 GCA_003314125.1 Hygrophorus russula | reverse complement strand
CCCTCTGCACCCACAATGGCTACCTCATGATCTATCCAGAACGCAAAGACGTCGTCTTCCACACTGGCTATGATAAGCTGAGCTCATACCCCGTTCTGAACATGAATGTGCACAAGTTCTGCTCAACGTGTGGAAGTAGCATTATGGGTGAGAGCATGGGTGAGGTACGGGGTGGTGAAGAGGACCGCATAGCGATCAACGTCAGTGAGATTTTATTGCAAACTTTCGAATTGATAACTGAATCCTGGATCGTTCTAGGTTCGTATGATCAAGGATATAAACGTGGATCAGCTGAAGCTCATGTTCTATGATGGAAGGTCGGCAAAACCAGACTATGATGTTGAGAAGCCGACATGAAATAATGCGCATGTATCCAGTGTGCGGAAACTTGTACTACATCGACACTTTCAGAACGTACTTGACTGCTTTCTATCGACGTATCCCTGTGCTCACCGTTACGGTAGCTGACGTTACAAGTGCTAACAAACGGCGTACAGTATGAGTTTCACGCCTAGCTATGCTATGTTTCCTCGAACGCCGTCCAGCGAGTTTTTGTCACCTACTATTTTACACGTTTAAGGATCTTACAGGTGACGCTATCTCGATTGGCAGTCCTCTGCCTTGACGACATGAAGGTAAGGAAAAACGACAACTATATTTAACATTTTCTCGGAATGCGTCGTATCTTCTTTATCTAATTACGTTGTATCGCCGGCGGATGGATCTTGAAAAAGTGAGTTGAGATGGAACTCTTATCGACATTACTGAATTCCAGGTAATAGGGGCGACCATGATCCGATCCGTGTACCTTCCCGAATCAGTCGTACATGTTTCCGGGCTGCCAAGCCTGAGTTTTCCTATATATCTCAGTTTAATAAGTAGGGTCTGTCCCCCCCCTTTCCCCCAGCCATTTCCACAGCTGTTGGAATGCTCTCCTGGCTGCTATCATACTGGAAACCGTCATCAGGTAGTTCGGCAGTCGTCCGAGACGACAATGCAGTCCAGAATATTGTAGCTAGCCTAGAGGACCTTATTACGACAGGAGGGGCGGGCACTTGGCCACCCAAAGCCACCTTTGGGGATTCGTGGCCACCGAGCTTGAGGCCGTACCATTACCTATATCATGACATCGCACCCTTGATTCCTGTCGAGGAGGCATCGCTTGACGATTCTCGAAACCGAGTGATCATCGACGCCCTTCGGTTGCGACTACGCAACGAACTGCGAAATAGAGTCAATTTGGAAGATGTACGAGCCACTTTAGAAGCATGCGAACTCGGCACAGGTCAGTTTGAATTCGCACCAGCTGCCTGGATGGGTTTTTTTTCGTGCATAGTGCATTTAAGACATGCTTACCGGTATGTCATTCCTCCTCGTTGATTAATATTTTATCTAACTATAACGGATGATCATAGGTGGGGAGTCTCACCTATAGTTCGCGAAGCTCAGAACGAGACAGTGGTCGAATTTCCGGAGCAACTCGACGTCCCGTCCGCTGTACTACAGCGTCGCTTTGGAATAACCTCACCCGGTGGTAATTTGACCACTAATATTTATTACAATGTCAATGACCATCAGGAGGTCGAATACAGTAGCACGGTTGGGTTATCATCGGTCCACCAAACTACGGAGCGCTGGAATGTGATGTTATTTATCCGTATGGAGGAGAAAGTGAGGCGTCTGTGGTACAATGCGAACTTGACGCAATTTTGACTATTGACTTAGGCTCTTCCCTTGTACCGTCTGATGGCACAGGCGGCTAAATGTCTTGACAAGGGAGACCCGATTGGCACTTTGGAGGCTCTCCAATCTGCGAACGACGTTCTGAGGGCCGTTCTCAAATACTTCTATGACAACCTGACGAATGAACACGTTTCCCAAGAGCTTTGGATGGCATATGTCCAAGGATTCCACGGTTGGGTTCTCGACGGGATCGGTGGTGTCTCAGGGGGGCACTCGCTCGTCATCCGTTCTCTTGATGCTTTCCTCGGCATCCGGCCCTGGCCCGAATCGAAGGTCGAATCTCTTCATATTCCACTACCGCAGCGAAACTGGCTGAATTCCCTGCGTGATTACGACATTCGCTCCGTCGCAAAAGAAAAGGCTGAAACCGAGGTGGTGGGAGAATTAGAAAGTCTGGTTCGACAACTCCGGGTATTTTAAATTGTCCCCCTCCGCGGCGGTGAAATGCTGATGATGTCTGCGTTTATTGACTGTAGTTATGGCGTATGGGTCATTTGCGGCGTATGCAGCTCTACGAAGGCGTCCCAAGACCCGAGAGGAAGAAAATGACATCAGGAAAATCCGTTGTGGCAGAAGACATCGCTCCGGATGAAGATGCGATGCTCAAACACCTCAGCGAGCAGTTAAGAACGAGACTGTCGGAGACCAAATAATATTACAAGCATTTCCGGAAATCCTTGTCGCTCGTCAAAGTATGACCAGTGGATGGTGAGATACCATATTGAGCGGACTGAGTTTGAATAATACCGAAAATACACGAAACGATTTATTTTAGAGGTAGAAGCTGTTTGTCAGTGCATGTAGTGATTGTAGTATATACCAGCGCCACATTTGAATTTAGGCAACATTTTTGGGCTCATATTCGGACCTGCACATCTTATTTTAGTAAATATAATGTATAATGACCCATTCTGGATAGTCTGCAGAAACTTCACCCTGCCATTAAATTTACAGTAGATGCAAAATAACTATTAGATGATATCCCGATATACACCGGCACTGACAGACAGCTTCTACCTCTAAAATAAATCGTTTCGTGTATTTTCAGTATTATTTAAACTCAGTCCGCTCGCTCAATATGGTATCTCACCAGCCACCGGTCATGTGCTTGTACTTTGCGTAGTAGCTATGGCTTTGTAAGCGTAATTGGCACGTGTCCAGTCGCGTTTTACGCATGTGATTTTTATTGTACTTGGTATATGAACGCGTGCAATCTAAAACTCGCTTGTTCTTTCCCCCTTTCTCTCTATTCTCTCTCATTTCCCCCATCCTCCCCTCGCTATTTTTTTTTTGATGCTCGACAAGGATTTTCGGAAACTCTTCACATGATCGCTGCGTTCTACAAAGCTACAATATCAGCACATATGTATTGGCTGGATTCGATTCCATTGGAGTCCAATAACGGAATACTAGTTAGCTTATGTGCAACTTCACCACATGCTGACTAGTGTCCTGCTATTTGGTACTCGAATGGCCATCGACTTCCTCTAGATGCGACGAAATTCAGTGTAAAATTTTTGTTCGATTTCTTATCCGAAACCCAACGGAAGCAATAGCTGATGGTACTCAAGAGATCGACATGATCATCGTGTAAGGACGCTGAAGGCGTGTTTGAAGATGATGAAAGCCGGAGCGGGTAGGGATCGGGATGTAGGTATGATCTTTTTGCCTAACGCAGATGCCAAGCGCTAAACCGTTGTGAGCACAGATTATCCGGAGCCACAATTATGGAGGAAAGGAACATGAACGTCCTCGCATCATATTAACGATAGCCCAAGTGTGTATTTAGTCTGTGGACGGACAGATCTCTACTATCTTAAAAGCATCACTTGTAACAACGCAATGCCCAGCGAGATTACAACAAGACATGAAAATTACAGCTACAATAACTCGGACCATAGAGTGAGATCGATAAGACCACAGCGATAGCGACGTAGACCGCTGCGAAAGTTCTCTCAGACTAGTACTTCTACTTTCTCAGGGCCGCTTTCCGCAGGCCGTTCATGAGGTCGATAATAACACCGATATCAACCTCATGCTTGACGTTTTCGGTTTGCATGCGCTCGATCGTGAATGGAAATGTATACCTCAGGCTAAAGCGCCATAGGCTTCTGTGGCGTGATTTTGTTCCAAAGTATGTATGTCTAGTCACCACCTCTACCCGAGGAACGACAATCCATATGTATGAAGTACTATGATACATGTACCACCTGGCACTAGACAGCTTCGCAGATATACATACATACAGCAAATACGTGTGACCCACGGACGGACAACATTGCAACCGGCCGTTAGCCTAAAAGTCCATGAGAATGATTTTGCTTCATATCTGCCGACCGAAGTCCTGAGCCTCCTGTTGATCTAGCGTCTCCTGTTGCCGCGCACTCCTGATACTGCAAACATCAGCCTTTGACGATGCCAATGCTGCGGCCCTGGCTTCGGCTGTCTTAAGCGAAGGAAATTCTGGTTGTCGTAGATCGTCAAATTCTGTTCTCCTGACGTCAAAGTCGATTCTTGGAGGCTCTTGGCCGTCAACGTGTCGTATTTCCTCTAGCTCGACATGGACCGTAATCTGGCCCGAACTGACAGTCCTCAAACCGTTGCGCCAAAATGATAATGGGCTAATCGGCTCTCCTTCGCTTTCTTCGCGTTGATATCGAGTCAAGGCACGCACGGCCCGAACAAGAGACTGAAAGTTTTCAGTACAATGGATGAACAGAGTTCCGAATAGACGTACTGGATCTGTGGCGGCAAGAAGAGCATAAACGATGGAACGACCACCATAGAACACGTTGTCTTGATTTGGCTGTAAATAATAATTTTACAAGATGACACGGGCCACACGTACCAGTAACGAAGAGTTTAAATTGCTATATAACCAATCATTTGATCAACAACACTATGTATGACTTGGAAAATTATCGGTATTACCATTCGGTTTAAGATGCCACCCGATTTAGTCTGATAGATATCGAAACCAACAGTTGTGATATTCAACATCCAAGAAGCAAGCGGGTATAATCCTGTAAATGACGGTGAGTTCCGTAGCTTTGGATACACGTAAGTCCATCCTACCGATCCGGAGAATGATGCCACGAAACCGATAAGCATGAGAAAAGGAATGTTGGTTAGATTGGCTTTCTATGGCCTTAGTCTCGGTCATTTCAGATCGTACGCGAATTGATTTGAGATCGCGTCCATAGAGCAACTTGGTCATTGCAGTCAGTTTCGTGAACAGTAGATAGTTGGTAATGATCACCTCGTGTCGTAACATATAGAATAAAACGGAGAGAAAGCATATTGTCTCGCCCAGGACGATAGTCATCGTCCAAGCAAGTTGTGTTCCAATCTGCCACCGCAGCCTCTCAGTATCATTGCCGCTGCTATACCAACAGGTTTCCAAGAGTGGGTCCCAGCTACTTTCGGTGTAAGCACGTACTAGTGATGGGTGGTCAGTACTCACCCATACTGGTTTAGTGCGTACGGAGGTATTGAAGTGCACATGCTCATGACAAGTGAGAAAATGATGTAATATTTTTCCATCCGCTGACCATTGACTTTATAGATTAAAACCAACCTGCGCGTTTTGGTCAGCGAAGCCACTGCATCTGGAATCTTGGACTTACACGAGATTCAGCGCGATGCTAAATATCAGCCAGGCGGACATGTCAAGACAGAACTTGGGTAACAACATCAATAACGCGTTTAAACGGACTTTGCAGCTACAAACCTGAGTGAGAAATGTGGAAAAACTACACAGGTGTCCTTGCTTTACGGTGGCGCACATAGTGAAGGCCACGCCAAAGAACATGCTATGCAAAATCAGCAAACTTCCAGAGTTTAATACATTCGGCGAACGTACTTGGCGACGAGGGCACATATGAGAATACGAAAGCTCACACGATCTAACTGGCTTCGAGATACAGGATTCCATGCAAGCACAGATATCACTGACAGAACGATGAAACAGAAAGATGCGCCAGTTGCTGCCATCCCAGCCAAGACCTGGTTTCTAACGCACAAGACATTAACGCCCATAATGTTGTCGGCCAAAACGGCGCTTACGAGAAGTGCGCATCGGGACCCGCAAAGTGATACATTCGTAGGCACGAAGTCCACCTAGAACTGGGGAAGCAAAATGTTGAGCAGAAAAAGGTTCACGCACTCTGAAGGGGTTTCCTACCAGATAACTGCGCCACCTACATACAGTTACTAGACAGGCCGACAGTCGACAACATGCCATATGCTGCACGAAAACGTTATCAGCCAATGGCGGTTCTAATATCTGTGGTTAGTCCTATTTCCATGAGCACTAGTCTAACCATATTTGCAGAAGTTCTCACTGGGAGGGCATTATGCAACGCCTAATACGGTCCCGGGAAGGCACTTCTCGGCCCAACAAATGCCAAATATCGTCTACTTTCGGAGGCACCCCTTATATATCCCACTCTTTGTTGGCATTAGTTTCGCAGGCGTAAGAGTCCAGGCCTAACTCAAATTACTGAATAGAAACAAGTATAGTTATATATGTTGCAGGGCAAGGCTGGTACCGACAAATGTCTAATAAAGGTCCCGGGAGGGTCCCGACGCATGTCATAATCTGGGAATCTGCAGGAATGAAGATCCATCAGCGAGGCACAAAATATAATGAGACAAGGTAACTGGAAGATCAGCGCTACTTCGGGTTGAAGTAGCGTCACAGAGATCTCATATGTCCCCTCCCAATCCCGACTCAAAAACCACAAAAAAAAGTCTCCGGCTCCTCCCTAACCGAACCAACCGGTGTGTGCGCGTAACCACACGCCACGAGCGTGACGCTCTAGCCCGGACGCTTATAACACGCACTTCGTCCACGACCAACCATAGCCCCCGAAGGAAGTCATGATCAGAAAGGAGACGAAGAATGTAACGTTCGATAGATTAACCACATCTAGGAACCACCCGAGCACAGAGAAAACCTCGTTCCGTGTAGGCTTGGCGACGAACGTAAACATCAGGCTTGTATTTCTGCAACACAAGCCTGGATGTAAGACTCTGCCTTTGCTGCCCAGCCGTCAACCTGGGGGTTGGATAGCCTATATGAAGAGTCTGAAGGTATGTCTGTCTGGCCTTACGATGGACCACGGAAATCTCCCAGTGGCACATTGAGTTTCAGACATCGTGGTTCTGGAGAAAGAAAGTAAAGACTTTTCTGGGTACTGTGGAGAGGGGCTGTGAGGGAGACTCGACCCTTTTACTAAAACATCATATGTTGAAGACACGTAGTGAGAAACGCTTGTACTCGCCTTTGTGCCAGTGAAAGTTTGGAGACATAAGAAGGTTTTTCGGTTCCTTCCGAAGACCGAGGAACGCGCACGCCACCGGTAATAAAAATTATAACCGTGTGTACTTTTTCTTTTGTGACATAAGTTCAAGACAACACACTCCTACATAAAAAGGTCCTTTACCAATAACATATTGTCCATTCCAATTAATATAACCGTCAATTTCTCACACCAGTCGCTCCCATTTTCTCGTCTTGATATGGAGTGTTCAAACTGGCAGTACTTGTGTTCCACATATTACTATGATTGTCCTGTCGTAAGGGTTCAAACACGCTCCCATCGGACCCTCGTATGTTATTATTGTGCAACTTTGCTGCGCCTGCGCTTGCGAGTGCACCCCCTGCGAGTGTTCCACCATATGTAGGTGTCTGCTGGCCAGCACCGCGACGACGGGAAATGCAAATGCCAAAAAGTGCACCGAGTAAACCAAGGACGACCACGGCACCAACTGCTCCGCCAATTATTGCTCCTGTGTGAGAAACACTGTGTTGGCTTGTGTTCGTGCCCCCCCCGCTTGTCGTTGAGCCGTTAGCGGAACCAGTCGCCGAACTCAAGAGGACACTATCAGGGAGAGCGCCTACGGGGGCAGTTGGCTGCTGGCCCATCTGACTATTACCTACAGTCACCATAGTAGCATTACTTGGGATTCCATTAATGTTGACGAACAACATCGCTGGACCAGGTGTAAAGAGGTTGGGGTTGGGTGGTACTTGAGAAACGTGAAGGGTGATCGAGTTGTCGCTGTTCACAGTAAAGGTGTTGTTGAGTTGTAAGAACCTCTGGCCCATATTCATTGCGTGTGTGGTGAAACCGGGACGAATAATGACGACCGTGGTATTCGATGCTGCATCATTACCGCTGCCGGCGTACGAGTTTGAAGGAATAGTGATATCAAAAGGACTTCCGCCATAGTTGAGGGTTGTCGGGACACCCTGTGGCTGAGGACGGGAGGCAGAGTAATAGGGGGGATAAAATATCTCGGCTTTGTAGGTGGTCGGGAAAATCGTCGTTGTATTGACGTCGACGTTCGGATTCGATCCCGCAATTAGGACGGTTGCGTCAGGGAGAAGGATGGCAGATGAGTGATATAGACGAGCGATATTTGATGTTTGGAGACCTGCATTTGACCAACGCTGACCGGCAGGAGCATTGGGATCATAGATGGCGGGGGTGCCGACAGGACCCGCAGCCAACGACATACCAAAAGGCATAGAGCCAATGGGGGTCGTACCGGTGCTGTACGCATACCCTGCCGTTCCGTTCAAAGCGCCGTTGACGACTAATAGTCTACCATTGGGTAAGATAATAAACTGGCCCATCGTCCGCCCATCGAGCATGTTATCGTCCGAGATATAAACGGGGGAAGATCCATCTGCAGGCTCTGGGGTGATGCGTTGGCAATCTTTCGATGCAGGGTAGTTCCAGGTGTCGATCGCTGGGGACTTATAATCACCCCATTGATCTGAATTCATGTCAGTACCGCCACAGAAAAGAATGGTCTGGGTGTAGTTGTTGGCAGGCGTCAGCGGCAGCATGGCTACCGCGCCTGATGCGGGATATACTCGAGCGACACTGTTAGGCATATCAGGAAGTGCCGTCTCCACGTTAGTGGTGTAGTTCCAGAGCGCTATGATTGAATTAAATGTTAGCAATCAAAAAAGAGAAAGTAGGAGGACCGCATACTAGTTGAAATATTAGCCTGGACGAACATAAGTCCAGAAGCCATCAAGTATGTGTGTGCATAGGAATTGAGTCCCGATGTCTTGCCCATAAACGCCATAACCTGCGGAGTTTGACCATTGCTCGGGAAGAATTCATACGTAGGCTCCGAACCGCCTCCTTCATACAAAGGGTCGATGTTGGGGAAGTTCCTGTTAATATATCCACCGTTGACGAATCCCCCCACGATAACGATACTGCCATCGGCGAGAGGCTCGGCGGCGGAGTACCAACGCTGCTTCTGCATGGATAGAACTGAGGGATTGTCGAACCATTGGCAATTAGATGAATCAAAGTTGCCGGAACAAGGGTTGAGGAGACGAATCGCTTTCCTGCCATCGAAATCTTGCAGGGTCGAATCCCAGATGCCATTTTGATATGCGTCCAGCTGCGAAGCTTTAGTGTCGTGGGGACCGACGGCACTGTTTCCACCAAATGTGACGAACGAGCCATTGGGAAGATGCATGCCCGATGCGCAGAAGACGTTAGTCGTTACGTCCATCAGCGTTATTTGATGGGTATTAATATCCCTACGAAGTTCGATTGAGCCGCATAGAAAACAACAAAGCACGATGACGAACCATCTGGCTCCCCATGCCGAATGACCGTTGATTTGAGCAGCATTGGACTCTGCTTTGTCGAGTATGTACACCGTTTCTGAGTTACCTAGAAACATCTGGATGAGGGGATTAAAAGGACAAAATCGAAATACAAAACCGAGACCTACCATCATAGCACTGATTTGTGTATCACCTCCATCGGCAAAAGAACCAGGAGATTGCGAAAATACAGAAGAAAAGAAGGCTGCGAGTCCAAATGCTAACAATGACGGGTGTAACATTATGACAGTCCTACAGACCAAAAAGAACGTGAAAAGAGTGGGCGTTAATGCCTGTTTATAAGAAACCAATACGGGGAAGATGATGAGGGAGTGAAGGGAAGTGCAACACAAAAAAATCGAGATTTTTTGGGCTGTGTTTTTTCTTACGGCCCTCCGATCACGGCGTGTGTGTAATGTGTAATACGGCTGCCGGCCACCGCCTCTGAGAGTAAAAATTCAGTGTACCTATAGCTATCAGACACTCAGACTATCACTTATTACAGAACTGCTGAATCGTTAGGTTTTCAGTAGCAGAGACTCGGAGGTAGTAATACGTGTTGCACCCAATAGGCCAACCGTGGGAACTTTTGAAAGGCGACCACGTCTGCTGTTATTCGCGTTTTCTGTACCACCACCTACTCCATTCGCCGTTGAGCTCCAATAATTCTTTCACCACAATGAATTTTTTTCGGTTATTAGGCAAGTCTCTGGCCGTTTCCTTACTGGCACTCATCTTCATTCGACTGAACAGGTGACTTGTCACATTTGGCGTCCATTCTCATTTTGCTGCACAAAATACAGACGTCTCGTTCATGTCGAGGTTAGGGGTCAACAGCACAACGTCACATATGTGGCGCTCACACGACGTACACAGGTATATCCTTCAAAACACAGGCGCTATACGTTACCGTCTTCGTAGCTCGGTATTTGGATCTGGTGTTCCGCTGGGTGTCCCTGTACAACTTCGTCATGAAGGTGTTCTTTATCGCAAGCAGTTGCTACGTCCTCTACCTCATGAAGTACAGGTTCAGGTTTGTCATGTTCACTAATTCCGTTGGTCACACGCTGACCGCCTTCCGGTCTGAAGACCAACACACGACCCTGCTATCGATACATTCCGTGCTGAATACCTTATAGTGCCATCCTTTATCCTCGGCGCGATCTTTAATTACCACTTCTCGCCAACAGAAATCCTCTGGTCGTTCTCTATATTCCTCGAATCAGTCGCTATTCTCCCTCAACTCTTTATGCTCCAACGAACAGGCGAAGCAGAAACCATCACGACACACTATCTCGCCGCATTGGGCCTCTACCGTGCTCTGTATATTCCAAATTGGATATACAGGTACGTTTCTTTTCTTTTCCCCGCGTTTTTAGATGCCAAATTTGCCGTTAGGTATTTCACAGAGGGAGTGATCGACCCCATTGCCGTAACATCGGGAATAGTTCAGACGGGCTTGTATATTGATTTCTTCTATGTCTATGTTACACGGTGCGTCACTGTCCCCTTTGACATCGCCAAACTAACATTTTTTGTAAAATCATGAATCCCGTTTTCATACCACGCTCACCACAGAGTATTGCAAGGACAGAAATTCGAGCTTCCAGCATGAGGAATGTAGGAAGTCGTTGAGAACGGAGAGTCGGAGGTGGAGGGACTTTAATTCTGGTTCATAGGATGAAGTATTCGAATGGATCGCTTTAAAACGTAGTATGACTCGGTCAACGTCCCTACGATTGGGTGGTTGAAAAAAAAACACATAGACATAACGGGCGTCTAGGTAAGCGACTCGGATGGCAAGTGAGATCACCGTTTAGTTGCTTGGTCAGCCTCGGTCGCAGGATACCTACAATCTGACAGGAACATCCTGTGGTTGGTGGACATGTCGAGATATTGACAATTGGATAACATATGGTACTACGCTTAACGCCGGTTAAGTGTCTGATGCATCAAGTGCACAGAGCCCAGATACTACAAGCTAAAGCGGCTCGGACTGGCTCCCTTAAATGTCCCGTCCCACCCAGACTTCAGTTCCGTGGCGTTGCCGTCAGATTTTTCGAAATTTACGTTGAATATCGAGTTGTTCCGGTCTTCCAAGTCGAGGATGAGCGAGTTGAGATCCGGTCTCGGAGCTGGTCTGTGGGTAAAGGGTTGGGGGAAGACTCGGTGTTGGGCATAGGCTAGAATCGGGCTAGAAAGTGAGCGTTAGATGGTTCATTGATAATATCTCAATGACAACACCTACATAAGAGCAAGTGAAATAGCCAGCATGATCCTAGTTGATAGGGGTGGTTGATAACCGTTTTGAAGTATATCCTGGCCGCTATGGGTTTAGGACAGATCAAGGTAGACGGGGGATAAACGTACAGCTAAATGGGAGGAGTTTCGGTCAAACAAAAAGCGCAAGCCACGGCTCATGCCGGCTTGCTTGTTTATGGAGAGATCGATGGCCAAGATAGAGAGGAAAGTGCCAGCAGAGGCCGTAGAGACGGTCTATTAGAAAAGTATTCTTATTAGAGGACGGCAAAAATGTCGAATCACCCACGATCCCAACTCTCTGCCGCCAAATCAGGGCCAACTCATTCAGCAATCCAAAAGCACCGACTATGAGCCAATTTACAAAGAATATGTCGTCCCCTGCTAGCAGCAATTGCTGCTTCAAGAGAACAACGCGCATACCGATCGCAAGGCCACCAATGATACCAAGGAGTGCGATTCCCGCTATCCGGCCGACCTCAAATACGCCTAGGATAAAACCTAGGACAAAGAATACAAGCACGACGACGATCAGGAGGATGTCAGATAAGCCTGCGGCGGAGACAGAGTTGACGAATGATGCCCAGGCTGGAGGGGGGGTGTATCAGTAGTGTAACACGGCGAAAAATAAGGGGGCATACAGCAAACTGCTGCAGCGAGTCCTATGCTTGCCCCCGTAGTTAATCGCCATCCTCTGATCCCCGCCAGTGCTAGCGGTAGGCCTGTGAGAGCGCAAAATATAATCCATATGATTGCTGGGAGCGAGAAGTTGGAACCAGACCCATCAGATGCCATCAACTGGGGGATGGGTTGGTTTGTGGAAGGATCAAAAACTTGAATAGTTCCACTAGAGTTGTTTATGATGGGCCTGGCGCGGGGGGAAAAGGTGTGGCGGTGGGAATGTGCCGAAGTAGACGCAGAAACCACTATCTGGGAGTAGAAAATAACAAAACAAACGCGAAGAAAGCTAGAAAAGAGTGTGTGTCCTAGGCGGATCGCCGCCATAGCTCAGAATGGACGTGCCCAATATATTACCCGTTCTCGTCTCCCCTCAGGCTGAGGGTTTTGTGTCGCGAAACCAGAACCAGAAATATAAACTATGAAAGGGGGGCGTAAAGAAGTAACGTAGCACCAGTGCCTGTACGAATATAAATGAACTTGCGGGTTAATACACGGAATCCAAGGGTGCCCGAAATTTAATACGAAGTCAATCTGTAGCTTGAAAGTCAGAGCGAACTTGTACAGTGAGAAATGGAATTCCCGACCCACCCATTTATAACATATACATATTTATATAATTTTAACCGGTGCCATTGAAGAGAAAATGCGCGTCCAATGGTTGCCAGCACGACCACCCGTCACGGTGTCCATGGCTGCAAGACTTCATCCTCACGTGATCTATACAAAGGCTTCTGGTAAGTCGTGACTAGCTTTATACTAACGTACCCAGATTGTAGTAGTACTGCTGTGGACATCAAGGTTGTTCAGCATTGCAGTGTAATTAGGCGCGTGGTCGGGCCAGGCACTGGCGGGACGAAAAAAACTCGAGCTCTATCCGTGATTATCGGCCAGTGCGAAAAAGCAGGTAAAACCCCGGTGAGTGTCTTCTTTCAGTGTCCAGCGGCTCGTCGCTCAGGCAATTGCTTGCTTCGTAGCCTTCGTTACCCAAGTTTGAGCAACATCACGTTTCGTGACTTGTCATGGATTCCAACATTACCAGTTCGCCCACAACTCACAAGCATGGGCGTGGTTTGCCAAATGAGTTGCTCTTGCAGATATTTTCAAACGTTGGTGAACAAGAATTGCATTCACTCACGCTGTGCTCTCGTTGCTTCAATGACTTGGCCCTCCCGATCTATCTTTCTTATCATAAGATACCAGACCCTGCACTGGGCACTCTGATGCTCTCTGGAAAGCAAATGAATGTCCTCGCTGGCCTCCAACACTCCCTTTCTTTTACCTCCTTAAACCACTTATCGTGCACATTTAACACGGGCGACCATTTTACACTCACGGAGATTCGCAGGATTGACCGCATGTTGTCAAGGTTATCACATATCGACGAGATGACCCTCGACCTCTCCTGGCTCTTCTCGATACGGCTTATCTCAATCCCTGTCAATTGGACTGGATGGCGCGACGCCATGGTCGTAATCTTGAACCGCGTCGTTGAAAAGGCCTGTACCGTCTTGACGGTACAAGATGGCGAGAGAATTCCGAGGGCTTGGGCGCTGCTCCCATCGACACTCCCAGACGAGTGTTTACAACGAGTGACCCATAAAAAGAAGCGCTCGACCATCAAGCTGAAAAGGTTCCTGGGCTCCATCCGGAGCAACATTCATTCTAAAGACTGGCAACATCGCCGATTATCCGCCGATTTTTTTCCACGCACCTCGCTCAAAACCGTCAATATCCATTCACCGATTCTTTTCCACTCTACGTTAGAGAACTGGACCGTAAATACCCTAAACATGTCGCCAATCACAACTCTTTCTCTGCAACACCTCAACTTGCCCGCTCCGAGTTGGGAGCGAGTTCTGGCGCGTATCACTCTACCCATGCTATCCAAGCTAACCTTTCGGGTTACGGGTCACGCGTTCGCTGACCTTTCCAGGTTCCTTTCTCGTCATCCCCAGATCACCACTCTAGACCTAACGCAACTCGGTCAACGGTCCCAAGCCGACCACCTAGGCCAAGAGACCATGCCAAATTTAGCCGTAATCAACGTTAAGGCTGGGACACTTGTCCACATTCTCCAACCCACCTTTCCCCTCCTCCGTTTCATCTCCATCTCGGCTCATATCAATCAAGGATTACAGTCCAACGAATTTGCGTTCCTTGACCGTGATCTGGCGCGTATTGCATGCCATTCGACAACCGAAGAGATTACACTTTCTTTGCAGCTCTCTGGTCTATTTGGTTGTATGGACTGGTTACGCGTCTATGGGGTGGAGAGAGGCCGGAACAGAGTGGAACGCTCGCTACATTGTGTGACGACACTCAGGCTAGAAACCAACTGGTGCTTCTGCAGCAGCACTAATCTTGGTCTTCTGCCTGGTTGGTTGGCATTGTTTCCGGCCTTGCGACACGTGATATTTGCTGATTACTGTATGAAGCATCCGGATGAACTTGTTCTTATCCGGTCAATTGCTAGATCATGTTCCGGCGTAAGAACGGTCACCATCAACGACGTCGAAACTGATATTGCGGCTGCGATAAGCGTGTAATTCCCTCAATATGACTTCTAGGTGAGTGTGTAATTCTAACGGATCTTGTTATACTTATGTCGTTTTGAACAGCCTGCGGCTCGAGTACTTGTATTAGTTTCGACAGATATTCGAACGTTTCTTATTATATGGTTCATGTCGTACTGCACTGCGGAGATGCTCCGCCCCGGAGTTTCTGTAGTGCAGGACTGCAAAACAAACTGGATGCTGTCTTTCCCTCGGTTACTATTCAATCGGCCCGGTACTCTATTTGTAAACCCCTCTTTTTATGATGCTTTCGCTTGAATCGCTTCACAATACTTTATGCACAGTTCGGACTCCACTATAATTGTACTCTATACATGCTAGTAGTTATGTATATAGTATACAAGGACTTATTACACCAAGAAAATAGTTGCCCAATGACGGACTAAGAAGACGTCCAAGAAAAAGCATCCATTCGATCTACCAGTGGCCCAACTTCACTTTCGATCTGTCGAGTCCAACCTCAACCCACTGGTCGACGCCTTCGACTGGGCCATCATTTTCACCCAGCCCAACGAACCCGACACGGTGGTAAACTGTTGCAGCAGCACCATTATCATTCGCAACATAGAGCACCACACTCTCTTTGCCTGCTTTTGTAAGAAGACTATGAATAAATGACTCAATCACGGTCCGATAAACATGAAAACGAGAGAGGACTTACTGGTTGCAGACATATCGAACGAGACGGCGGGCACAACCACGTTTGCGCCATTCCGGATTGGTATACACCTTCGTCACTGCCGAAACAGTGCTGCTTTCTCGCGAGGTAACCACTATCGAAGCAATCTCCATCTCTGCCCCGAGTCGTCCAATGGCATGAACCCACAATTGCTTATTTTTGTGGAGTATCATAGCTTCCTCCATTGCTTTTTCTTGCGTTAAGAAGAAAGGGTCCTAAGAATGTTACGATGAGAATATACGAAAGGGAAACTAGAGATGAGTTACGCACAGATTCAGCTGCAAACTTGTAGCACAATGAAGCAACTCGAGGTAAATCGCTCTCTTTTGCGGGCCGAAGCTCAACATCAAGATCAGGAAGGCAGGTCATCTTCCGACTAGGAGCGAGTGACTTTAACGTGCAATAGGTGAGCTTGGCGAAGTAGTAGTCGGCGTGAGCTTCTACGCCAGTGTGTTCGGTCCAGAGTTGGACGAAAGGACGCGTGATGAACTCTGGGCCAAAGACCGAGAAGACCCGATGGATAGGGACTACTTCAGCGAGTTTTTTAACTAGGCTGCGGAGGTGTAGTGAAGTGTAGGTGGATGTGAGTTCATTGAAGAGTCGGGTGGTATAAAGGAAAATTGGGTACGATCCCAATGGGCCCTCAGTGCAAGACAGGATAAAGTCGATGTCGTCATACGATCCAGACACGACCCAGAACTGGCCTAGAATACGTGACTCCCCCGCCCGCTCTCTTTCGAGATGCTTTAGCGCGTGTGGTAAAATAACGTTGGAATTTTGGGCATTTGATTCCAAAGCCTGCCACACTGAAGAGGGAAATTCGGTCGGGGACCCGTAGACGTAGATAGAGGTCGTTGGAACGGGCATGAGAATATAAACTGGGAGGAGGTGGTGGATAGGATGTATTTCGCCCTAGCTGGTTTTTATAATCACATCGATGCTGTAGCTGTTATTCTGCGATGCAGATACCAATGTGGCTTGGTCCGCAGTATAGGGTCCCAGTTAACAGTAGAATCGTTCGAGAATGAAGTGAACTTTGAAACAGAGATGACAGCGGGACAGGCATGGAAACGGCGCAGCAACGTGTATCTCTGCAGCAAAATAAGCGCTTGCTAAATTGGCCTGCTGATGTATATCCATCGGCAGTGTCTAGAAGGAGTTCGTGTCGGTGACTCACTAGTTGAACTAGCAGTCAACTCTCTTGGACACCTCGGGAACTTGCGTAGAATGTTCAATTACTTCCTGTTAGCTAACGTCCAAAGGGGCAAATGGACTGACAAATCCGATAAACCAAACATAATTGGGTTGGAACTTGGTTTCATTCAGCTTGACGAACGTTCGAAAAAGAACTGTATTGCCACTCACAGAGCGAATAGATACACAATGGTAGGCGGTGTCGCAATAATTGACTCGATCGCCGTCATAAGACTCGGTCGGTCGAAGTCGGTCCCGGTTGAACCCCGGACAAGTGCAGCTGAAAGATATACACACAATCCTGGCTAGAAGCAGGCGTTGCAGTCGCGGTCATAAATCAATTCCGGATCCCGTTAGGTGCCTTGTTCGTTAGCAGGAGGCGACACCGCCATGGGTCACTGGGAGGGAGACAGAAGTTCGAGAATACTTTTCGATGGTAGTCTGACCAAATTCATTGACAAGTGGGCGCCTAATAGTCAGTTATAGTTAGTCCACCTTGAACTTTAGCAATCAGAAAGTCCAACTCTCTCAAGGCCTTCAGTTTCCGTTGCTAGGGTTCAACATTTAATCAGGTTCTTACCCAGGTGAGCAAACTCAGAGCTTGAAGGGGGGCTGACGATGGCCACACGGGCGGGCTTCAGATCTTCAGAGTCAGACAGCTCTAGATCATATCGTGACAGATTTGGAGTGCAGATAATCGATAAGTATCGATAAGTCCTTGGAGCCATGCGGCCGAAACGGAGGCTTAACTTTACTACCCCACTGGCTGTAGAAAGGAGCCCAGGCTGCCGCCCGACCGCGCTTCGGCTACAACAACAGTACAGCAGACCCTGTATATTCCCTCCGGTTGAAATCTGTCCAACACAGACATGCAACTCCAGTTTCATATACACGTGCGTTCAGTAAACAAATCACACTAATCGATCAAGTTCAAGTTCACTATGGGATAACTTGCTTAACTCCGCGACCTCGGCAACAGTTTCAAGGTCTCAAGCCACATACTTTTTTTTCGTTGACTCAGAAATAGTGACATATTCCCTCATGTTTTTTGGCTGTGTTAGGAGGTAAGAGCACATTCGATGCTATTCAAGTTGATCGTAGTGGTAGTATCGCACCGAAATAACCATAGGTCCGAGGTATGACTCAGTCTGACCATTATGTTGCCTTACTGCCTAGCACTCAGCCTTGCCCTTGACTCGCAATACCTTTTTTTTTTCTTCGACCGAGCAGTCCTGCGATTTCAGCCGTCTATGCCATGATTACTTTCGGTATACTTGTGTAACCACCTCATGCGTGGAAGTGATTCGTTGCTTGGGTCCGCTGAAATTTACGATCTACCGCCACCAGCGACCAATTGGCTGCCGTGTGGCGACCTTTTAAAATTCTAACGCAGACGTTTCCGCATGCCGTTTCTGGTCTTAATAACGTAAGTTATCGGATGTCAGGCTGAAGCTTAGAAATACGCTTCAGAGATGCTCTGGCCACTTTGTTGGTTGGCCCACGACATCTCAATTCTGTTCCGTTCAGCGTTCATTGTATGGAAGACTAACTAGTCATGAATCCGACCAACTCTGTGCGTCCATTTCGTTATTGAGGTGTGTCATGATGGTTCTTCAGAAGGTTCCCCCGAGCCACT
>QLPE01000835.1:8525-24451 GCA_003314125.1 Hygrophorus russula | reverse complement strand
GCAAGCATATTCGTGAGCAAATTCGCGGATGCCAAATAGCAATTAACAACCTGACAGGAATAACAATATTAACAGGTTCACCAGATATCTAGAAACCACGTACCATCCCGAGGACAAGGTTAACAGCCTTTGCATGTTTCGGGCTCAGATCTAGTAGGAAAATGAATCCAGCAAGTACGAAGACTAAACAATAAACTCACCAGATGGATAAACTGCTTCGAGGATGTCAACTGAGATGCCCGAAGTGGGTACTAAGTGAATGATATCGTTAAGATGTTCTCGGATACTGAGGTCCATGGCACCAGTTGGATTCCTTGGACGTTATTACTCTGATGTGTAGAGACACCAATCCTCGACGTTGAATCTAGGTGCCAAATCCGGCACATGCCATTCAGGGGTGATTGCCATCGGGGCTGGCCTACTTTTCTCTCTCCATTATTGTATAAAAAATAACAACACCTCCCTGATCCGCAAATAGCGGCCACTGGGCATATAAGACCTAGGGCTTTCGCCCCACAAGTGTCTTCAGTTGGGCCTTCTTCGCCGTGCTGGATACACCTTATAACCTATCTTCGCATCACTACTACCATGAAGCTCGTCTTCTTTTTTCTTGCCACCTCCGTACTGTTTACTGCCGCTGCAATTCCAATGCAGCCGCTGTCGCAGGGAAGTTCCAGTGCGCCTAACCCCGATTATGTATACTAGTTTGATATTTCTGAATAATCCATTACAGCCGGGGGATGACCACAAGGAAGCCAGGCCAGCTTTCGCGCTGACGACGTTGCGCGACAGCATGAAGGCTGATGATGAACACATGTATCTTGACTTTCAATTACTATCGAGGGGATTCTCCAGACAGTGCTAAAATCGGCCAAACAGTTACCGTCTCCAGACTTTGTCCGTCGCACAAGAAGGGATGATGGCGATTTCTGACTGGGCAGCGCTAGTGAGCACCTGGTGGGGTTCGTCCAAATAAAAAAACGCCGTTAACCCGGGATATGATCGAGGGGAGTCAGCAAAAAACGAGATGTTAAACTTCACTTTGTTATATTTCGCCAGAGAACAGAATAAATCTAATCTCACGCCCGTCATTCAAGATCATCGACAGGAGTGCAGACGGGTTAAACAGACGCTGTAGAACAACTTGAAGCGTCATAGTCGTCAGGTACTTTTGGCTTGTTTGTTAAACGGGGGGTACACCATGCACACAAGTCATGTATAGTCACGCACCACCCACTGGTAACTGGTAACCATTGGCTCCAAAGAAAATCGAGTTCTCGTTGATTCGTGGTCAACCTTATGGGACATTGAAGGCGATCTTGAATCGTACAGTCGGTCAACGTTCTTCATCATCGAATGGGGGCAATCCAGACGTCGCAGCCAAAAAAATAGGAGTTAAGAGCCAGCACGACCGTTCCTGTGCTTTGCCAGCAGACAGCCAATAAAGAAAAAATTAGCTCTTTGATATGTCTGGTTTATGTCGCTGTAAATTCGTAATTTTATGAGGAGCTGTATATTGTGGATGAACTTGACATTGCCTATTTCATCGAACGTCCAATATACTGGGCGACCTTTCCTATTGCATGATGAACCAACGTGTACAACGATATTAGATTTATATATCACAGATGAACTCCTCGTCCTCGACCACCGAATCGGCTCCGTGTAAATGTGGATCTGTGGGCTGGGTAAGGTATGTCAAGGACGAATAGATAATAATTTACGTACAGTCGAGATGTGCCGTGAATGTTGGACATCAGAGCACTTTCCAATGCAGAGGCAGAAAGGCTCGCATCTGAACATTATATTGATCAATATAATAAGGTTTTGGCTTGGATGAATTGTGGGGACGGACCACTTATGTCGCTGAAGCTCGACGCCCCAGAGCCCTGACTGCTTCCGCGTTCACTGACATCTCGTCCTACCAACGGACCGTATCGCAAGTGAGACTGACCGTGGGCACTACGTGGAGATACTGCAGGAGGGCTCGAAGACTTGCTCGGTGACAAATGTCTGGCTATGGGTGACTGAGGCTGCGACTCTGGCGGAGGGGACGGCATGGAGGGGATAGATCCTTGAGGAGAGCTAGCACTCGAAACGCTCTGACTTGTACTTCTGCTGCTGAGTGTATCGCGAGGAGGATTATCCTGCAAAGGCCTTAGAGAGCTCAATCCCACACGACCTCTATCAGCACCTTTCCCCTTTCCCTTCGTTCGAGAAGAGCTGACCAGTCCCAATGCATCGTTCGTCATCATCTTTTGCAGCTCTGTCAACTTTCGATCGAGTGCTTCCTGCTGCTCAATGTCCCTATCTGCTTCCTCCTCCTTTGCGGCAGCTTCGTCCTCGGAATCTGTGCCTTCTTCTGATGAAGGAGGGGATATTGGTCGTGGTGGTGCATGAGTCTTTCTTGGACCTTGCAAAGTTAGTACCGATGACGATGACTCTTTCTTGAAACGCGGAGCATTGCTTCCCAATGAATTGAGACGAGCACGGACGTCAAGCGGAGTCGTAAGCCGAGTGGACGACAACATGTGGCTTGGACTTCCTGTCATTGCTCCGTTCGGGCCGACGGGAAATTCATCGGTTTTTGCAATTGTTTGCGGAACGGTGGGACTTAGAGCACCTCTGATATCTTGTAGCCCACGAAGATCCTCTTCGTATCGTGTTTGAGCCCGATATAGCAGGTAGGGTAAAGGAACTTCCAGGTGAGCGGCCAGTCCTTTCCCTGAGACATGATATTTTGATGCCGATAATATCTTAAACACGAAATGTACAACTCACAGTCTGTACCGCCACTATCACTTGCGCGAGACCGCGCGATGACTTTCCATAGAATATCAGCCTTGTCTGCATTCCATTCTATCTGAATTCTGATGAGAAGTTCAGTAAACGATTTGAGAGGGCTGTACATACTTTAGGGGGGTCTGCCAATGGCTGATCTGGCCGATTAGTCGGCAGCCGGACGACGACGCGTACATTTTGCATTGTTCTCAAGAAGGATTTCCGTTGGCCAACGGCCCCCGAGATACTACGGCAGGCTGAAATACTTTCCCAGTTGCCAGTGGCTGCGGGTGAACGTGAAAAAAACCGAATACGGAAAAAGAAAAGAAATCACAAACTGGTAACACAGCGCTCATGATAATGGTTATATCCCGCAGTCCGCACTCGCGCTGCTATATAACCCCATGGTAAAGTATGAAAAAATTATCATCCAATCATGATATCCTCGAGGCTTCGCACAGTATGTATAGCTTTAACAGTGCTAGCAGCTGTAGCCCTTGGTTCGTATTTTTTGAACGATCTACTGTTCTTCAGCTAACTATCTATGCACATGTATAGCTGACAATGGATCTGATCAGTCCAACGTCCAAAAAGCATTTCGTACGCCATCTGTTACGATCGGTTTATTTACGATTCTGACACATGCTACAGACTACATACCGAACAAGACAATTGCTCTTGTTGCCGGTGCTTTATACACGATAGCTACCTTGGCCATCTCAGTCCGTCTTTTCATGGCTAGAAATTGGTGGGCCCTTTGTCTGCCCATCGGGTCATTCGGTAAGACATCCTAGAACATATCTTACGCAAAATCTAACACGATTACAGCCATGGCCATCGGCTTCTTCACTCGTTTCGCCTTAGTGTCCAACCAGAATTCGCAAGGACTTCTCATTCTTATGCAAGTTTTGATCGTATGCTCTCCCGGCGCGTTTTTGGCCTTTAATTATATACTATACGGTCGTTTTATCGTAAACACTGTCGGTGGTCAGCACTCGCTAATCCGTCCGGATCGAGTGGCCCGCGTGTTCGTGATTAGTGATGTCGTAACCTTTTTGGTACAGGTGGGTAGTGTCACCCCTATCTTCTGAACTACGTTAACCGATAAAATTATACACAGGCTACGGGTGGTAGCATGGAGGCATCAAATAAAATCAGTACCCAAAAGCTCGGGTCTCACGTCATCCTTGCAGGCCTTGCCGTACAGACGGTTTCTTACATTCTTTTCCTTGTGCTGTGCATTCGTGCGCATCTCAGTATCAAAAGGGAAGGTTCTGCCTCAGGGAGGGAGGTGTGGTGGAGAACCATGTGGTTGCTATAGTAAGTTCGACGCAGGCTCTTGTAAATTTCTATTGCTCAATGATGTCCAGCTTCTCCTCTTTCTTCATCACGGTAATGCTCTTAGACATGTGACGTGCTGCCTGCTAACATTTATATTAGATACGGTGTATATACCGTCTTGTGGAATTTGCGCAAGGATTCTCTGGCTACTTATCCACCCATGAAAGTGTGTACCGCTGTACTTTGCTACATTGGCACCCGTTGACACCCGCTGTTAGTCTGGTTCTACGTTCTTGACAGCCTTCCGCTTCTCCATGCAATCTCGGTATACATTCCTTATTGGCCCGGAGAATATATCAAGCCTGTCAGTACCCCAAGCCCCGAAATTGGGATGACCTCGCCAGAACGTAGAAGAAGCATCGTTTGAGTCGGCTTTCATATGAACGATAATAATCCCGGACAGTTTAATTTATTCCTGGTTGTAATCAAGTAGACTGGTCACTCATTTTTTCGACAATAAATCGCCTAATGTCTAATTGAGGTGGCGCGTAAGAAGACATGCAGGGAACACAAGGACTCGAGTATGTCATCTAGTGGACGAAAGAGGGATGATTAACAAACAAATAAACCGTGCTGCTCACTTAAATAATGTGCTACTGGGGTCAAGGGATGGATCGCTTTGGTAGGATTTATGATAAAAACTAGGATACAAGAAGGAAAGGCGAGAAAATTCATACACTATTGAGACACTTGCGATTAACATAACTAATGAGATCCTAAAATAAAAAACTCACGGCTGTGGAGAAAAGTCACCACTCGGACTAGAGAGATTGTTCATGAATGAAGACCAGAAATCGTTATCAAGGAAAACATCAGAGTTCATAAGTCGGGCAAAGTCGTAATTTGTATTGGCGCCAAATAAATCGATCGGAGGTTCGAAAGGTTCCTCTGGCACGGTTGTTTTTTCGGGCACCACTTCCAGGTTATTCGTCGGCGTCTTTTCGTCATCATCGGCATCAAACTCAGGATCGAGCTTAGCCATTCGCTGTTTCCACGATGCGACCGACGAAGAAATCAGGCGAGCACACCTAGCTGAGCAATGGTCGGGGGTATATGCCGCTTCAGTCAACCGCTCTATCGTCTTGGCCAGAAGAATGTCACTAGAGCCGGGGAGTTTTTCCTTGTGAATCTGGAACACGGCAAATTTGGCCATGACGAGGAAAATTGCCGAAAAACAGACAAAGGCGAACACGACGTCGGGCGCAGCCCCGATTAGCTCGATTTCTGGCCGCCCTATCAAAGTTACGAGAACTGATTCGGCGGCCACGAGGGCCTCATTTCCCCAAGCTACGGCGATATTCACGCCGTTGAGAATGAAGTGTGTATACCACGACGTCTCGGCGAACCGAACAGAGAGCACGCGGCGAGCCTCTCGGAGAGCTTGGTGGAGGACTAGGAGCCGACAGGAAAAATAGTAGACCAAGAGCATGTGGAAATAAAAGACGTCGTCTTCTGCCACTACTGTGCCGGGCAGGGATCAGAAACGTAAGGGTGACACATGGATAGCGTACCGGCTAATGGTGTGATGATCCTATGAAGGCTGTCCATTTTCACTAAAACGTCGAGGACTTCTTTATGCCATTTATCCAAATTATCATAATTGGCTAGACGAATTGATATTCCGTGCTCGCTCAGATCCAACAACTGTGACATAAGGCCCAGACGCATATCTCGGCCATGCGTAATAGAGGAAAGAGAATGGATGTCCAGAACATTTGTATCAGCATGGGAACGGCGAGACAACGGTGTTCGACCAGTCCCAAGACATAGCCTGAATTAAATAAGGTAAGTAAACAGCGAACACCGAAACTTTCTTGCTGACATGGATTCTGTATTAGCCAGAGATATCCACTGGAAAGATAACATTTGTCATTCGTAGAGATAGGAGGGTACAAGAGAAAAACTTACCAGGCGCGCCTGTTCGGTTGCTGCTGCGAGTTCTTGCAATTTTTCATCCGTCAGCCCCTGTTCCCGATTCTGCATTTTCCGCAGATTAATAGCGTTTTCTGAGGAAAGACCGAGGCGGACGTTCATGGCCATACTGACGGCCGAGGCTATCAATAAGCGAGCGTCAATAGTGTCATGTTGTACCCAATGAGAATAAACGAGAATAGCATAAATGGAATCCGTCGTAGGGGTGGGAGAAAACATTTGTTGAACAAGAGCATCGCGCGTTGCATCTTTTAGCCGAGGTTCTAGGATTAATTTAGTGGTGGCGTCAAGGTGACGTGCAGCCACCGTGCAACGAGCCAAATCAAGAAAAGGGGTGTGGTTATCTTGACTGGAGGGCAGGTTCATCCAAGGACCATACCGTGAATCGAACCTACAGAAAGCGACAGAACATGATCAGTCTGCAACGACTCAGCTATGGAGGAGAAGTGGATAGTACATACTCGTCGAGGAGGTACTGCCGTTGCTCTCGGTTAAGCATGGTCAGCACAGATGGGTCCGCCTTACGGCCGATCTGGCTGTGAGGCCATCTCACCAACTCCTAAAAGCGAGTATGTTAATAATATTGCGGAAAACCACAAATGTGAACCCTAACCTGGAGAGCAAACATAGGATTGGCAGTCCAGTCTAGACCCCCCGGAACTTTAAGTATCCCCCATGGACCGCCACAGTCGACTTTCAGTACCAAATCGTTAGGTTGCATGGACGGAAAAAGTGGTACGCTTTGTGATGAACCATCATCCAGCTGAGGGGTGAATTCTGGGTCTCGTGGTTGACATAGAGGATTGGGTGCAAAGGAAGATGAAGGGGAATTATTGCTAGGAGGCAAAGTTTGAAAGGAGCATGTCATGTTCAACACATTGCAGCGATGACATCGCAGCAACGACAAGTCACCGTCAAGTTGTTCGCAACGTGTCTTGTGCCTGCGACAAGAAGTGCATGCCTGGTTAGATTTTGGACGTTTTACGGCCGATACGCGCGTATCGGTTTTGGATCGCTGGTCATCGCGGTTACGCTTCATGAGAATGGGAAGCTCTGAATTTTACAAGCGAGTATTACACGATGAACAGAACCGTGAGTTAGTAATTGTGGCAATGCCGCTAAGCCACGTAATTCGTATTCAGACTCCGAGATCAATGGCCGACACCGTGACCAACGACCATGAGCTGGAAGTTGATCCTGATCGCGAACCAATAATATCAGAACTAGAGGGTGCGGTTATCTATAACTAAACTGTTCGAAAAGTGACGTTTTGGAGTACTCAGTGTTGCGATCCATATACGGGGAAGACGCCATTCGATCATGGCCTTCGAATAATGATAATGGCGGCACAGTTCGCTACGAGATATCGTTATGGTGAGTCGTATACTTCTGAACAATCAGCTAATAAAAACAGCCTTCCAGCACCCCATGAGGATGTTAGCATCCGAGTTCTAGTTTCACTGCCACCGTCATACCCTGCAACATCTCCACCGCAACTACAGCTACTGTCTAGATATATTGGGGCATTTGGTGCTGACTCTAGTCTCTTTGGATCGGTACTGCGGACGTTCATATCCGTCAATGGTGTCGAATGGGCGTCCGAAGTTTGCGTTTTCGACGGTTTGCAGAACGTGATCGAACGGTGTGTAGCCTGGTATGAGGATCGTCTCAGTGGCGACAAGGCAGGGGAGCTGTCCCGAGACGATGGGATAGAACGTGTAGACACTTCACCAGAGATGAACTCGGAGGAAGCTGAACATGTCGTGTCCCCCGGCAAATCTTCCGTCATGCCTGAAGGCATCAACATCGTTGAGGCAGAAGCCATAACTGACAGGAAAAGCGTCTTCGTGGGTCGAGCGTGTCGAATATTTCACCCGTCTCATGTGAATTTGTTTAAAGCTCTGACATTTCTGCTATTTAACAAGTGCACTAGGTCCCACTAGTCTTGTCTCATCTCATGGCTGATAGACAAATATCACGGGCTGCTCATCCTATCATCAATGCGTGGAGGTGCCAAGTCGGTTCCTTGCTACATCAAGGTAAACAGACTTCCATCTTCCTAGTACGTCAATATTCACGGTGGGATAGACAATGACGACGATGGCGAGACAGCCGCGGGTAGCCGACTCGCTCATCTACTACAGATTTTGGTATTCAGTCATCACTGACTCATCAGGCTTTATAATAATCTTCGCTTATATATATGCACAGGAAGTCAACAACGTTCTAGTTGTTGTTACTCGATATTTTGGAGGCATTCATCTTGGGCCTGATAGATTTAAACATATTAACCAAGCTGCGCGAAATGCGTTAGAATTGGGTGGATTTTTGGATTTGCAAGAGGTCAAAAAAAATGGTCGAGGCAGGCGGCATTATTAGTAATTTAGACTTTGTGTGTGTCTCACGCCGGTAGTTATTCAAGCCGGCTTAGGCGCCTCATGTATATAATCCAATGTCCAGGCTTAGACTGGGAATTATTTCTGTGATTAAAGCCTCATCTCCAAGGTTTTCAGTTAAACATACAAGTTCACTAAGATTGAGAATGGCTAGCAATTTGGCACCGTCTTTCGTGGTTCGTCCGGATAAATTTTATTGAACTGGCTCAGCAGCTCATTTTCGACAAAGTCCGGACTTAAGGACTCAACTTTACTCAAAACGCATGGTTTCATTGGTGGGCAGTGGGTGGATGCCAAGGATGGTGGCAGGTTACGTGTGACAAGTAAGTCAGTTAGTATAGGAACGAAGCCGGCTTGTTTGACGTTGGTTTCACAGACCCCGCGAATGGCGCCGAACTCGGTACAGTTCCAGAGATGGGATTGGAAGAAACCAAGGAGGCTATCGAAGCTGCGTCAAAGGCCTTCCAAACCTGGGGCCAGACCACTGGCAAAGTATTTCGATCTTTCCGAGATCTAGACATTCGGCTTGAATACTTTACTGTAGTATCGCCATGATATCTTGCGCAAGTTGTTTGAACTCATGATGCAGCATCACGATGACTTGGGACGAATCATCGTAAGGAGATGTTTACAGCTTTGCTGTCTCGCATTAATGTTGCTTCCAATCACAAGACTCTCGAGAACGGGAAGCCTCTGGGGCTGGCACTGGTAATGATTACGGCCGTTCATGACCTACAAATGCTGATCAATAAATTAAAATAGGGTGAAAATGCATACGCTGCCTCTTTCATCGAGGTAAGTAATTGACAAAAATAACGTCCTTAAAATCTAATTCACCCGTAATGCTCAAATAGTGGTTCGGTGAGAAAATGTATGAAGCACTGTTATTCCGACTTTACTCATTTCTGTGTAGCGGAGGAGGCTGTCCGAACCTATGGCGGTAAGCGCCTGCAGCTCAGAGGAAAAGAAATCGCGGAAAGACGTATGTGATATATCTTTCCAGAACACATTCCTTCTGCAGTCAAAGACACTCGCAATATCGTTATCAAGCAACCGGTCGGTGAGCTCCTCCTAGTCCCGAACTGCATTACCTTGTTTAATTTATTTTCAGGCGTCGTGTACGCACACCCTGATATCCATGCTATTTTGAAGTTGACTGATCCTGTTCAGTTCTATCCTGACGCCGTGGAACTTCCCTTCCGCTATGATCACGCGTAAGATGGGCGCAGCCCTCGCTGCGGGTTGCACGGTTGTAATCAAACCATCCCCTGAGACACCATTCTCAGCCCTTGCCCTTGTGGAAGTAGGTATCTATGCCTCTAGCCAAATCATGACCTCTGAGCTTTTGCATTCCATACCCATAGTTGTCCAGACGCGCGGGTGTCCCAGATGGCGTCATCAACATCATCACCACTGAAAAAAATGTCAGAGAAGTCGGCAGGGAGATGTGCGAGAACAAAATTGTGAAGAAAGTTACCTTCACAGGATCCACACCCGTTGCGAAATTGCTGTATGGTATGGCGGCATCTACACTCAAGAAGTGCGTTCGCATCATTCAATTCCAGATTTGACCGAGCCATACATTTGACGGTTCCATAGGGTATCCATTGAAGCTGGGGGTAACGCACCTTTTATTGTATTCGACGATGCGAACATCGATGATGCTGTCGATGGCATGTCAAATTCCGGCGTTGTGATATGTGTATTAGTCTAATGTTTGAAATTACAGGCGCCATCATATGCAAGTTCCGGGCATCTGGACAAACATGCGTCTGTGCCAACCGTATGTATATCCAGTCTTCAGTGTACGCGGATTTTGCATCCCGCCTTGCCCAGAAGGTTGCTGCATTCCGTGTTGGAGATGGTCTTGATGAAAAAACGTATGTCCCCATGTTTTTTCCCTCCATGTATTCCCATTTACTTACGGTATCACAGCACACACGGCCCTTTGATTCACGATCGCGCCGTGGACAAGGTTGCTCAACACGTTGAAGATGCCATTTCTCTCGGTGCGCAAGTACTCGTTGGCGGCAAACGGTTCGGCGACAAGGGATCTTTCTTCCTGCCCACCGTCCTCTCCGATGTTCCGTCCACAGCACTCGTCGGCAGAGAGGAGACATTTGGACCCCTTGCGGCCCTCACACGTTTCGAGACTGAAGAAGAGGTGATCAAGCTGGCGAACGCGAGTGACGTCGGGCTTGCGGGGTACATTTACTCGAGGGATGTTGGGAGAGTATGGCGGGTCGCGGAGAAATTGGAAGTTGGGATGGTGGGTACCAATACCCATACAGTCGGTTCGGCCGTTATCCCGTTTGGAGGCGTTAAGGAAAGTGGGCTAGGTGAGTTTTTTGGTCGCCCTTAGGCATTTAGTTTGAGCTGACATTGCTTGTAGGGCGTGAGGGCAGCCATGGAATCGATGAATATCTCAATGTGAAGTACATTGCGTTTGGAGGTTTATATAAGATGTAAAAGACGTAGCATGTTCAATGATATGCCAGTGTATATAAGCTTTGCACCAGGATCCGTCCGTGTCACCGTGCTCCGGGCCTGACATATAGGTCTGATATCAACGCAATTGCTCTCTGACTGCAATTTCCACGGGCACCTCTAAGGGCAATGATCCCAACCAACCGCTCAGCATCGGCCAGTGCTCGATCTATTTCTTTTTCGAGCCATCATATCTCTGCGCCTGCCAATTTTCACTTGCTTCGAGTCTCTCGTACATCTCAGAGGAACCATCACGGTTCCTGTGACTTTCGCGGACCAGCTGTGTTGAGGAGAAGGCCGGACTCTTTTCGTATCGCCAGAGGATTTGGCAATGTCAGTACAACCTTCCAAGTCACCGGTGAGCCTGAGGCATAACTTCAGAGTATCATTCGCCGTTAATACGCTGTTCCCCTGGAGCCTCTTTGCCTTCCACAGCACAACGCAAACCGCACTTCGACAAGATTCTCATAGCAAACAGGTTTGGCTTGCCTATTTTACGTCTTGCCATGCTGACGACGGACTATCGCAGAGGAGAGATTGCATGTCGTGTTATTCGTACAGCACGGAAAATGGGAATCAAGACGGTAGCAGTTTACAGTGAAGTTGACAGGGATTCGTTACACGTCCAGATGGTGAGCTCGCATTCAAGTTGACCGTGCTACGGCTATTGAAGTGAAGGTGATGGTTTAGGCTGACGAGGCATATTGCATTGGGCCCGCCCCTTCTGCTGCGAGTTATGTTGGTCGAACCATTGAATTTAATTATTCCGCAGGAAACTCAAAGGGTGTGTAGCTTCGGATGGATAAAATCATTGAAGTCTGCCATCGTAGCGGTGCGCAGGTGGGACCATCTGTCTCGGTTTATTGCTCCTTTTATTTCTACTTCACTTTAGGCAGTCCACCCGGGGTAGGCCCACATAGTTTGCCTTTGTTCGCCGTGATGGTATCAAGTTTTTATAGATATGGGTTCCTGAGCGAAAACGCTATGTTCGCTGAACGGTTAACACAAGAAGGGATCGTCTTCATTGGTCCGCCTGCCAGTGCGATCGTTAGCATGGGGTCAAAGAGGTATGTGCGACGCTGTATGTTTCAGGAGAAGGCATGGGTTCTTATGAATTGGCAGTGAGTCAAAGAACATCATGTCGGGTACGATTTATTCTTATTCCATCCAATAATTTATATTTACGATGCAATGCTTCAGCGGCCGGCGTCCCTTGTGTCCCAGGTTATCACGGCGATAATCAAGATCCCGACTATCTCTTTGAAGAGGCTAAACGAATAGGTTGGCCTCGTCTCTCATACCAGTAAACACTCACTCAAATCAAAAACAGGTTTCCCTGTGCTCATAAAAGCAATCCATGGTGGCGGTGGGAAAGGGATGCGTACCGTCTTCTCACCATCCTCTGCTGCATTCAAAGAGGCATTGTCCTCCGCGCAGCGTGAGTCATTGAAGTCATTCGGCAACTCTACGGTGCTAGTAGAGAAATATATTGAACACCCAAGGCATGTCGAGGTCCAGGTATTCGCTGACACCCACGGCGTGGTGGTTAGCCTCTGGGAAAGAGACTGTTCTGTGCAACGGAGAAACCAGAAGATCATTGAGGAGGTGGGTTACGAATGGTTTCTCATTAGCTGAAAGGCTTAGTTAGTCCCGAATCGGATAGGCACCTGCACCAGGACTTTCTGCAGACCTGCGTGCAGACCTCAGCGAAAAGGCAATTGCTGCGGCCAAAGCTGTTAATTATGTCGGTGCTGGAACAGTAGAATTTATATTTGATAATGACACGCAAAAATTCTACTTTATGGAAATGTATGTTCTGTTTTGTTCCTGTCGTACAATTTATGATGATGCATCTGTCCAGGAACACAAGGTTACAAGTAGAACATCCCGTCACCGAAATGGTCAGAGCCCCTAATCACGGTAATCCTTCCAGTAAATGCTGATCAGATACAGGTCACCGGGCTAGATCTTGTAGAATGGCAACTAGAGGTACGGTTCAGTATTTTTTTCGTGTTCCGGTATTACACGTTCGCGGCTGTTACAGGTAGCAACCGGAAACCACCTCCCTCTTGCCCAGGACTCTATCCCGCTCGTAGGACATGCCTTTGAAGCACGGATATACGCTGAGAATCCACGGAACAACTTCCTCCCAGATTCGGGGCCCCTCCTCTACCTCTCGACGCCTACGCCGACTCATACATTTGCGCCTTCCTTTTCTTTGCCCTCATCTTTATTGGGCCAGACGCCCTCTGTTAATACATCCATGTCTATCACCCCTTCTCTACGCCTTGAAGAAGGTTTTAGACAAGGGGCTCAGATTGGCGTTTTCTACGATCCTATGATAGCGAAACTTGTTGTTCATGGAAGGGATCGGACAGAAGCATTAAGAATCCTACGAAAGGCACTCGACGAGTACCATGTGGTAGGTGTTTCTACGAATGTAGAATTCCTGAGGACGTTGGCCGGGAACAAGGCATTTATTGATGCAGAGGTTGAAACTGGGTTTATATCGGTACGTAACGCAACGTCCTGGCATTCATTTATCTTAATTGTGACTACAGAAACATTTCGACGACCTCTTTGCTACTATCCCAATTCCCGACCCGGAATCCTTCGCAAAAGCTGCGTTATTCGTGGTTTTAAGAGACCACCCTGTTCATAATGAGATGTCACCATGGACGACTCTGGTCTCCCGACGCTTCGGTGGAGATGCATATGAGCGTGTTGTCACCCTTCACGTGGACGACGTCTCGGGCGAGCCTGTTGCTGTCCATGTCAAATCCAGTGCACTCTTCGGGCATTTCGACATCGTAGTACGCACCACTGCATCCAGCACCGTTTTCTCATCCGTCTCCTCCAGATTGTCTTCCCCTACTAGTCTATCGACGATGCTAAATAATAAGATTAGTGAGACGACGGTCGTGTCACAACCTCCCCCAGCCACCGTTCCCGCGTCCTCGTCCCCTAACACGATGGAGCGCCTACATGTCTTCAACGGCGGCTCAAAGATAACATTTATTTTACCATCACCTAAATGGCTTCTGTCTCTAGGCGGAGACATCTTAAACGCAGCCAAAGGCGCCCTCAGGGCTCCCATGCCAAGCCTGGTTGTAGAAGTGCGGGTCAAGGTGGGTGATAAGGTAGACAAAGGCCAGGCCGTTGTGGTACTAGAGAGTATGAAGACTGAGACCGTTTTGAGGGCTGAGATGGCAGGTGTTGTGAAGGCTATTGGTTGTAAGAATGGGGAGATGGTAGAGGAGGGCAGAGAGCTTGTGGATATCGAGGAGGATGCTGAATCTGAAGTTCAGAGTAGTGTTCCTACGTACAATTGAGTGTCTGTTTCCAGTGGCGTCAGTATCAGTAATGAGTTGGTTGCTTTGTTACATAAAGTTGTTTCCCAGAGACGACTTAGGAGTCAAAGTCCCATGAATGTTCCTAAGGAATGCGGTCATGTAGGATGTCAGCTAATACTCTCAGCGGGGTGCTGCGGTACGTCCTGGAAAAAAAAACCTGTGAAAACTATAGGCTGACTTGACTTCAGCGTGCCTTGACCGTCGACCCACCACAGAAAGCTACATCCAATATGTCGACGGACGGGGCCGACGACTTAGTGGTTCCCGTCAAGACAATTATTGCCCCTACTGTCGTGTTCATTCCCTTACAGCACAACAACGATCTGCGACTACAGTACAACGCACGCCATTCGCCTATCCAACACGATGGCCATCAACCGCTCCTACGATACATCGATCGCTATTCGCCTCTACATCACAACGACCGCCATTCCCCCGATGGCTGCCATCCTCCTCTACACCACCATCACCGCCACCTGCTACGAATACTCTAAAGGCATGTGGTCATGTAGGTTGTCAACTGGGAACCCCAGAAGGTTGCTGCGGTATGTGCCGGAAACTCTGCAAAAAACCCATATCCTGATTTGACTTTAGCGTGCCTTGACCATCGACCCATTACAGAAAGATATACGCGATACATCGACGGACGGGGTTGGCAGTCCAGCGGTTCTCGTCAAGAGATGTATTGCCCTTACTGTCGTGTGGGTTACTCGCAAATTTCCACCGCTGTACAACGACCACCAGTAATTAGTGAAGATCGCCATTTTCCATCGTCACAGACAATACGCCCCGAATTCCCTGGTCAGACTCAACTCCATGAGCCAGTGCTACCTTCGTCTCTACCACCCGCCAATACCTCACTTGATGGATGCAAGATCTGCCTTGATGGGCCGCTAGAGGCACTTTTCTTGCCTTGCGCCCATCTTTTATCTTGTGCTCCCTGCGCTATTCGGCTCTTTAAAGGGCAAGGTGATGTGTCGCAGCGGGAGGTCAATGGGCATGAACTCATTTCCCGAACCACGCCTACCCTCGACGACCAGATTGGTTTTGAAGCGTTGGACAGAGTGGGTGCGCCAAATCATATCAAATGTCCACTCTGCAGGACTGGTGTGCGTAAATGGATCAGAGTTTATACTTGAACACTGGCTTAGATTGCTAAAATATGTACATGCTTGTTATCACAAGAATTGCAGAGACAACTGAGGCCTAAGGGCTCTGCTGACCATCGTCATCCCACATCATAAGCAGCATCGGTCTCAGCATCAGCGACCACAGCGCTGACACTCACGCACAGACATCGGCCCGTTCAACGCAGCTATTAGTTAGTCGACGTTAGTCATCCGCCCTGACCATGGTGTGTCCCCGCCCACACTGCCATACCATTGTTACCACCACCACTCGCCATGAACATTCCAAAGGAATGCGGTCATGTAGGTTGTCAGTTGGGAACCCAAGCGGGGTGCTGCGGTTCGTGCTGGAAAGTCTGCAGAAACTATAGGCTGACTTCCCTCCAGCGTGCCTTGACCAACGACCCGTCGCGGCAAGCTACATGCGATATGTTGACGGACAGGGCTGGCAGCCCAGCGGTTCTCGTCAAGATATGTACTGCCCTTACTGTACACGTTACCCGCCATCC